>JAHDVE020009231.1:0-154850 GCA_022606495.2 Halesus radiatus | reverse complement strand
ACACCCGCATCCGCTGCAACACCCGCATCCGCTGCAACACCCGCATCCGCTGCGACACCCGCATCCGCTGCGACACCCGCATCCGCTGCACCACCAGTACCAGCTTTGACGCCCGCACCGACCCACGCCAGCCCAAGGGTGCCGATGAGGACCGCCCTCCGACAGCCCAGAGGGACTGGCCGGCGAGGTCACCGCCGGAGTACACGTCTTCACAGCTAGGCACAGACGTTACTGCACCGAGGGGAGAATATACCAGACGTGACTATCAAAGTTTGTAATACCCTTCGTTGCATAACATCAACCAGTACATAACTCAGTAGGTGGTACGACTAGATACGAAATCAACTACTGAGTTCGTGCAGTTTCGAACGAGAGATGACTCGATACGTTCTCGATCGAGCTGGCATGTAGTACTGGTCAGGCTCATAACAGACGACCTGACCACAAACGAGAGAGAGAGAGAAGCGACTAGATACGCGTCTCTGTCTTGTTTGTTTGTCTGCACAAATAATTAATTGTGCAACGCCCGACTTTAATTTTAACCTGATAGAAGCGACTAGATACGCATCCCTGTCTTGTTATGTTTGCACAAAATGAGGATTTGTGCAAACGCCCATTTCAGTACATATTGGCTTTCGACAAGCGTAGTTCCGGGGGTTTTAGAAGAAGTGATGATAAGAGTGCACGTCATCGTTTTCTTTTTCCTACGCCTCTGAACCTCGTTTTCGTCCCGAGACGCTACTGGGTGCTAACGGGACATTTCTCCGACCCCCGCCAACCCTACGGTCGCTCCCGGCGACGGTCCCGAAACAGAGCGGGCTCTCATTGGTCGAGCCCCTCTGATCCACAAAAACCTTTCAAAATTATTGTTCTACCAAAATTGTCTGTCTTTGTGAGCGATTCCTGCGGCCGCGGTGACTGATCTAAATAAACCATCTTTTCTGATCTGTTCATTAGCGCCCGCGTAATCGAGTAAACTTACTTATTTTATGTTTGTACAATGCATTTTTTTGTAATCTGACGGCAAAGTATTACCTGTCCTACTTTGACCCCCATGACATACTTTGTAATAATTTTGGTTGCTTTAATAAAAAAATAGGTGAAGATTGCAATAGGCTCAATTCAAGCAGAAGGTCGTGATTGACATCCTAATTTTTTGATCAAGTCGATCCAAGATTGACAGAGTCTACGGCAGCTCGCGAAATATTCACGAGTTCAAACTGCCCGATTCGCCGCACGGTATCGCACCGAAGTACTTGAACGACGAGTGCATTTCTAAAATTCATAGTATTCTCACGGATTCAACACGCCTTCTACCTACTTCGCCTGCATCTTCACCCGGCCTGAAAACCGACCGTGACTTTCTCTTCGCCCTCACCACCTCCTTGCAAGAAATCGTTTGTCTTTTTCAAGGCATTTCTCCCTTCCTTCCTACCCTGCTCTGAAGCGTCGAAGTGGCCAGCCTCATCTTCTTCTTCTAAAACGTGCGCAAGAGTTTACAGATCTTGTCCCGTACAGACGCCATTAACCACGTAATCTAAAAGCTGAGCTCCTATTGACTGTACTGGGAACTATCTGCATTTGAAACTAAATTATGTTGGAATAAGGCAGATTTGAAAGTTTCATAATTTTTTAACTTGATATTTAGTATGGAAACGATCCAGATTTGAAATTGCCATTTAAAAATTATCAATATTAAAACTTCTTCCGAGGTTGATTTTTCAAGTATAATGGAATGAGTCATATTTGCAAATACGTAATGCCTTCACATACTCTCAGTGGCGTGCACAGATTTTGTAATTAGGGTAGGCAATTACCTCAGACAACACCTTTCGTGCAAGTTTTCGCTAAGAATGACTAAGCTGCTGGCCGTAGCCTGCCGTATGAATATCAAAATAGCCGCTTTGTTTATGCATATTGCAAGCCAATTACTGGAAATATATAATTACCATATTTTTTCCGCTAAATAAACACAGACAATATTTTGAAAGAAAGCCAACATGATATTATAATTATTTCGTTAGTAAGTTTTTCTATTTAATAGTTATACCAACAGATGGCACTGATTCCTATATTTGCTTGCATTGCCGAAAAGCATTGCTTTTTAGAGACTAACACAAACGAGTCATCCTTTAACGCGCAGTGCACAATAATAATAAGAGTAAATTTCTATAGCGCAGTTTTGTGAAGGTTCACCTCAGGGGCGCTCTCATGTAGCTTTGAATGAATAGTATAGATTTTAACTAACTGACTAACCATCACGCCGTTTCTCCGCAGGGGTAAGCAGAAAGGACGGACCGCCAAACAACTCGATCTTGGTACACACTTCTTGCTTCATTCACATTCATACATCGTCTCATACATTCTCTTCTATTATTCCAACTTCTGACATGAACCAACTCAAGTATTTGATTCACTTGATCTTGCCGTGTCTTCCTCGGGCATCCCCGGCTTCTTCTTCCATTTTAATTTTTACATCATATATTCTTCTTACACTCCTTTCTTCGTTCATTTATTCGCTCTACATGCCCAAACCATCTAAGCATCCCTTTCTTAATCTTACTCTTTACGCTTACGATAGAATAGATTCAACATTTGAATATGACGTGTTTTTTACAGTGTGTTTTCTGTATCTTTCTCATTTTCTCACACTTGTGAATTTTTCATTCAAACAAAAGATAAGTAGGTACATACACATAACATAGTCGTAAAAGTATGGAACGAACTTAGTTTCACGAGAATAGTGATTGGTGTGAGGTGCTAGTATTGTTTTCACACGCTCCTCGCCTATGGAATTTTACGAGGTTTTTAAATTTAATATACTAGTATATATGCGTTGGGCGCGTTAACAAGAGGCCTAAGTAGTAATTATTGTAATTAATAGCCTTTTAATTTTACTGAAAAATAACCTCTGAAAAATAGCGCTGTGTCAGCTGGTATTATCAGCACCCTGGCACCTTGATAAGTCGGCGCCCGGAGCGAACAATAATAATACACAATACGTGCGTGTATTGTTATCTGAACAATAACAGTACCCACATGCCTTAAACTTTGATTGACAGATTGTTCTTTGTACACGCATCGCATTTCCGAGAATCCCAGCTGACTTGGGAGATGTGATTCATCCTGTAAACTCGTAGAAAGATGTTACAATACACCGTGTTTAATGCTGTATGTTTTTACAAAACTTATTAAACAAAGATTATTAAAACATTAGTTTTTTTCTTTTTACAATAAAATACACATTTTTTAATGTGTCATAAAACTCTAGTGGGAGCATGGCTTTACTTTCTAATTGCTAAGATTGTTTTTATTTTTTTTAATGTTATTATTAAGTTCTGCGAGTATTTTTAGTTTTTATTATTGACAGCTGTTTCGGCATTCAAGGCTTTTTTCAAACCGTGGTTAATCCACATTGCGACGACTTGTTTATATGATTTTATTTATTCCCACCCAATTCTTATTTGGACAGGTGTTTAAAATAATTATTTATTATCGGTAAAACCGATTTAGTTATAAAATAATTAGAATTCTCTATTCTGCGAGGTTTTTATATTTATAATTTGTTTTCCCCGTATTTAAATAATAATGTTTTCTTAATTGATTTGTTTAATTGTGTTATATTGTTTTGGTAATCTGAACACACTAAGAAGTGGTGAATTAATAATTTTCCGTATTTTATTAATTAATGTTTTATTAGGATCATTATTGAGCGTATAGTTTTTGGCAAAACTGCTGTTGTAACTTAAATACATTCACACGTCACAAACTCATACATTCCTGTACAACAACGGCTAGGAGAAATTTAACAATTTATCTATTGTTAGTTTTTTCAAAACGCTCGCCGGAAACGTTCTGCGACATACACATTTAAAAAAATATTAAAACAGCTGATTAAATTGCCAATAATAAAGTCTAGGATAGTCCGTATTTTAAATATCTTTAACTGTCTCAATTTTGTATTTGAAAAATGATCTCGACAAAGTTAGCCACTCTGTTGACGCATACTTGCTAGGAGACAAATTTGCTCGATGTAGACCAACAAAAGATAACAAGCAATGCTTTGCGCGATCTATTGACTATGAGATAATCCACTTTCTTTTTGATAAATGTTTACGGCAACCAATTCATATTGGTTCGGGCATCATTTTTAAGATCCATATGCCCTGTCTAGATGTTGTTGGTCGATGCCTACCATTCACCACTATTCCAGCAATTTCCTCGTACAAGGCTTTTAAAAAAAAATTAATGAAAAAATTACACCACGTTGAATTTGGATTTCTTAGCTGAATTCATTATCAACTTTGATATTGGCTTTCTTGTTCTTCAAACATGCTTATTTAATTATGGTAATATTTTAGCTATTAACAAATTTATAAACCGTTCAAAATTGTTCTTCTATTTACAGTAACGTTCGAGACCCCCTGGTGCTCTCGGTGGTAGGTAATAAAGTGGACTTGGAAGATGATCGGCAGGTGTCGGCCATCGAGGGGCAGCAGTACGCGCACTCCATAGGAGCGCAGTATTACGAGGCATCAGCTTTACAAGACCAGGTATTGCGATTTCGTATTTTATTTATACTTTAACATGTCGTACGCCAGGCGTAAAAGGCGTTCTACGCACCTGCGCTTCTTGGCTTCAATTTTGTGATAACTCATTTGTGTTTTACAAAATGATGTTTTTGTAAACTGTTCCATCTTATCAGAAAACTAATAATAGTTGGATGATTTGTATAGCGCCGTTTTTGTGAAAAATCACCTCAAGGGCGCTGTACAAATTTTTCTTAACTAATTATGTACGAACAGATACAGAAAAACATACTTCCTTGGCAGGTCGCTTCAAATGAACACAGTTTTATTAGAAAATTTATTTATAGAGATGATAGTTTTAGATGGTTATTTGTTGCTCCTTTTCTATTGATGTTACATTTATTAGAAGATTGGTGGCACAAGAAGAGGTGGTATTTATTGAAATACTTAAAATTTTTAGGACTGGAAAGTATTCATAAATTGAATTTTAGGACTTGCATATTTTTTTATTTATTTTACACTTTGGTTATTTACAGTGTTGCGGGCTGTGGACGCATTTGCGCACAGATGCGTGAATTTTTATTTTTTTTATTATTTTTATTTATTTAATGACTTTAGGTAAGTACTAACCGGCTAGCCTAGCTAAGCAATTTACAGATGAATTTCTTCAATTTATGGATACGATTGTCTGAAAAGATGTGTTTTAAGTTTAGTTCTGAATTCTGTTGAGTCTTTGATAATTCCTAAGTCATGCGGCAGTTCATTCCAGGCTTTAGGTCCTGACACTCCGAAAGCACGATCACCGAACTTAGTATTAGGTGTGCGCTTTGGTTCCTTCAACCTGCCGATAGCTGATGACGCTGCTGACCTAAGGGTGGACTGCCGTGAGTTGGTATTTTCGGGAATACACAGTTCTGATAAGTAAGCCGGAACCATTCCGTTAAGTGACTTAAATACCATCCAGCAGAGCTTGAACTGGATTCTTTCAGGACATTTGAGCCAGTGGAGTTTTTTTTTTATTATTCGTTACTAAAAGAGTTAAACAAAGAAATAGGAAAGTATGTATTTTTAAATTGTATTTTCGTAAGGCTGAATAAGTTTCTTTCTAAATAAAAATAAAATCATATGAGGTTTACCTGTAAAGAATTCAGTAATTTAACTTATTAATATTTTTTGCTACGGCACCAGCGCACCAATTTCAAATATTTATTACCTGACTTCTGATTGATTCTTTTGTTGGTAAGTAAATAAGACAATACTTTTCTAGCTGGGTAAACAATAAAAAGGACCCGTCGAACGTAGCTAACCATCTAATAGACAATCACCACTCATTCCATAAAGACACAGATGTTACAATATTACATGTGTGCAATAAGGGTAAAAAATTAGATAAATTAGAATCATTAGAAATTAATCGATTAATAAGCAAAGTAGAAGAAACATACGTAATGAATAATCAATTTGAGAAAAGGGCTGACTCTCCGCTAATATATCCATTATAGTGTAACCTTACTTATATGCAGTAATAGTATATAACCATGAATGTAAATAGGAAGCACATGCAAAATACCAGGGTAAAATGTAACTGGGATTTTTTGTCGCAGACATCCAAGGCGAACTCTAAGAAGATATTACCCTGATGTGTACATATTATAACATAATAAAATATTTTAAAGACCCAACAAAAATGTACCCGGTTATCCGTAGTTCATGTAACTATGGGACAAAACTGCTATAAAAGTTCTTCTTAGCAAAGAAGACGGAAATCACAGGGAAATAACTAAACTAGAAAGAACCATCTGTTCAAATAAAAAGCTGATGAATGACTTTATATAATTAAAAAAAAAAAAAAAAATCCCATAGATTCAGTAAATAAACACAATGTAATCCGTCTACCAGAGGGTAATAAACCAACCCGAAAGAAGTTTTTAAAAACACAATAAACAGTACCGTCAGCAATAAAATAAATTTCAAACAATAAAAACAATATTAGAAAAGCAGGGAACTCACTCCCGACATCCATGCTATATATACCATAGATTTAGTATTCATTGTACCAGTCTGAGGATGCCCGTGATAGGGTGAACCGGTCCGGTTAAAAATAAATAAGTGGAAAAAAGTTACAAAGGTTTTTTATACAAAAAAAATTTCATTTTAGTATGTCACTCTCATTTGGAATATGGAATTTTGGGATGGGGCTCGGCAGCATCAAATTGCATGAAACCATTAAATACAACCCAGAAATGCATCATAAAGACCATTTTAAAGGTCCCCATAAGGACGTCAACAACGGAAGTTTTTAAACATTTTAACGTTCCAAGTATCCAAAGAATCTTTTCCAAATATATTCTAGTTAATCATCTTAAAAATAAGAAAATGGCTATGACTCTTCATGATCATAATACCAGAACAAAGCAACTAGATAAGATAAATATACCTAAATGCAATACTACTTTTGGACAAAGAAGCTCTGAATTTTTAGCTGTAAAATTATATAACAAACTCCCACTTAATATCAAAAAAAGTAATTCAATCAATAATTGCATTAAGTCCAACAAAACTTGGCTTAAGGAATTACCAGAACAAGAACTGACTACTATTCTCAAAAAAACGTCATAGAAATTACTGGAAAGACCCTACCCTAACCCTGAAGTTGAAATATAGAAGTCGCTGAAACCCCTTTGCACAAAACCTGGTCCGCCTCAGCACAGGATCTCCTAGTGAGGAGGACTATGAAAAATTTCTATAATATATATGTATTTTTAATATTTATACCTTAAATTGTAATATCAAAATTATATAGAAACTAATAAAAAAAAAATTCTGACAACAAACAACAGTGTCAAAGACCTTGGTTTATTCATTGTACCAATTGAATTAATGTCTACATCTTATTGTCAAACTGTATGTAATATTGGCTTACGATTCCAGGGAATTGAACAGGTGTTCCTCAACACGGCTACAGGACTGATGCGGATAGCCGGAGAGTCTTTGGAGTCCTCGCTAAGGTCCTACGACATCAATGAAATAGATGACAATCTCACACCAGCAGGTAATTTTACATTCTTGCAAATAACCTGACAATATTTGAAAAACTCCTACTACCATCATTATAAGTGGAAAATGTTGCTTGTGCATTGATGGAGGACTTGGTTAGCAGAGGAATTAATCCCATAACGTCTGGGTGGGAACTAGACTCATTTGTCAACTCAACCATGTGTTATTTTCTTCTTTTTTTTTAAATGTACATACCGCACAAGAGTCCCAACTGCTCCCAACCGTCTGGAGCCAGTTAACCTATGGCATCCCCAATCGGGGTATGTTGTGATGCTGAAGAGGGGAGGGGAAGGAGATGAGGAAGAGGAACGTGGAGAAGTACCTAGCTATTCAGATCTGATCACCAAACATGGCTAAAGCCATTTCAACCAATGTTTCAATTTTGAATGGTGGTCTTTCACCAGGGTGATACTGAGAGTATCTTCCGCTCTCCGTTCTTATTATTGTGGATTTGTTTTTGCTAGAACCATTGCAACTAACAATTATCAGAATCATTATTTCTTATCAGTTTGTCTTGTTCTATTCGGGTGGGGACCCATTGCTTCGACGAGACGCCTCCAGGATTCCGTGTCCTGCGCTAGTTCAGTGGCCTCCGTCCATAGTACGCCCAGCCTCTCCTCACGCGACTTCCGCAGTTGCTTTCCTCAGCTTTTTCTGTGGCGGCCAACTGGACGTCTTCCCTCCCATTATTTTGTGAAGCTATCGCACTATTTATTTGATCAAAATGTCCTGTTAAAGGTAAAAGTCACTATGTGGCAATTATATAACAACATGGTCATTACGCTTGATAGCTAATCAGAAATTTTTCAAAAGCTGAAAACAGGTCTAAAATCTGCATTTAACGTCTAGTGTGCTGAAATTACCCATCGGATACTCAAAATTGTATCCGTTGAACACCGGTGTATCTGATCGGCAATGTCAAAAAATCATTTCTCTGAATATAAGTAGCTATTCTGGGGAAACTACTTATGATAGATATACATATATACAATAAAGAACTCCAGTACAATTTTTTTTTATCAATAAAGACGTTCAAACTTAAATACTAGTATATTTAGTTTTTTTTTTCTATTCAATTTTTCAAAGCCCACCAAGACGCTCCAAATCTATGGCCGGTCGATTTTGATCAGTTTTGAGGTTAGAATGTCAAATGTCAAAACAAGGATGAGCTTTACCGTACATAATTTTATATTTTTTTTGCAGTAAACCATAACATAAACATAAGTAATAAAATTATGTACCTTTTTAGAAACTTTAACTCGAAGAATAATAATAGTATTGAGCATTATTATTATCATAATATCTGTATTAATAATTGGTTTTGCTGTATTTCACTAATAGTTTTTTTTTTATATTGAATAACAATTATAGAGCTTAAAGTCACCAAAATTCAGTTAAAATTTCGCCAAAAAAAAAAAATTTAAATACAAAAGTGTCATTTTTTTTTTTCATACAAATCCAAAAACAGAATGCCCACGTGACGTCAGATATTCCAAATGTAATGGTACCAACATAACGCGGTGTTTTGATGAGATGATTTTTTTATTCTCTTTTAACCCCTAGGCACCGGGAAGGATTTTAATGAATTGGTTGCCTGGAACGGCATGAATTTCTGAAATGTTGGGTCTTTCTTTAAAAAATTATGCAGCTCCACCAAACAGGTTTTCTTTCAGTTACAAATTTAGTTTTATTGCATTCTTAAATATTGAATTATTTTGTTTTTAAATCTAATTTTAGGTTTTTAGTCTCTGATTATGTGTTATGTAATCGCAAGTTTCAAGTATAATCTACATGGTTCTCATAAATTATTATTAGAATAATTTATGAGATTATATTATAAATATTATATTATTAATATTATATTATATTATATTATTTATATTAATTCTCATAAAATATTATTAGGAATAACTTGGATCTCAAGACAACGCACCTTGTATACAATTCTATTGTAACTCCTCATTTAAATTATTGTTCTAGTGTTCTATTCTTATGTAACGAGGCCCAAAATAATAAACTACAGGTTATACAAAATAGGGGAATGAGGATGATTCTGAAATGTAATATCTTTACTAGAGTTAAAACTATGTTACAAAACTTAAATATGATGACAACTAAACAACATATAATATATAATACATTAACAATGATGTACAAGCTTAAAAATAACATGCTCCCTAAATATCTGCAAAGTAATATTATGTATCATGAAAATATTCACAATTATCCTACGAGGAGTTGCCGAGACTTCAGGCTTCCCAAAACAAAACTTACGTGTACACAGAACAGCGTGTTTTATAAAGGGCAAAAACTTTATAATAACCTACCAAATTCCATAAAGGAAGCCTCAAGTCTTGGCACTTTCCGTAAAACATGTGCTATATACATAAAGAAAAATTTATGACTTGTATTTCTATTTGTACTAACTGTATTTCTTAAACCCTATTTTTTTTTGAACTGGGGTAACTGTATTTCTTTTTTTTTATTAACTGTATTCTTTCTGTTATAATTTTATGACTCTATTTATTTTATTATGTATCTTATATGTTTTTTATTACTAGATGTATGAAAATTTGCTTACATCTAAATAAAGCTACAAAAACAAACAAACAAAACAAATAAAGCCGACAAAGGATATCACGTATCTCAAACAATTTATTATTAGCTATATAAAGAAAAGAAGCCCAATCAAAATAATGTGCACTGCAATAAACATAACACGGCTTCTTAATGTAAACAGACGCCTGGCAATGGGACCACACAAACACATCGACGCGCATCACGAGACTGTATGCGTTGGCTAAAAAAGTTCAATGAGATTTGATAGTTTCACTAAGATTTCAAAATTTAATTTAAAAATGACTAAGTAAAAAGGTATCACTCTTTGCCTTCCATGGTAGAAAACATTTGGTTTTATAGTATGAATCTTTTACTTCGAACATTTACTAGTCAATTAACTCAATATTTGGAGATGAACATGGTGAATTCTCCATACTGCTATTGTAGTGGGTGGGCTTGTAGGACAAATTCCTTTCAACTACACATGTAGTTGGTCGGATCCTCCGGGTTAAATAACAATTTATAAATTCTATGTATATTTTTATATATGATAAATGTTATATATTCAGAATTGGCGTTTGTTGATCCATATGAATATACAGTGAAACCCGTATTTTACGTCCCTGGATTTAACGTTTTCGCGCCAATTACGTTTTATTATTTCAGTCCCGATGTATTTTAGTACATTTATTACCCGATTTTTACGTTTTTTTTCCGCAATTTACATCGAAAATATTCTAAATGTGTGATTTACGCGCGCTTGACAATGAGTCGGTACAGGAAAAAACATGTTTATCTGTCGTGCCGTGATTGGTCGGCCGTACGGCATGAAACGCCGTGATTGGCCGCCCACTTTCAATTTTAGCTATCTGTGCCGTGATTGGACGTGCACATGACAATGCGCCGGCGCAGTTGTCGTATTTGTGGCGTTCAAAACGAAACTTTTTGATGTATATATACAATTGAAAAAGAATTAGAGAAAAAAAAAAATTAAACAAACTAATCTACATGATTTTTTTAATAATATATGAAATATTTTTTCAATACAAAAAAATTCAACAAATATGTATTTTTAATAAAAAAAATTAAATGTTTTTTTTCAATACTCAACTAATCTACCTACATTTTTTTTTTTTTTATAAAAATAAAATATGTGTTGTTTTTTCAACCAAAAAAATTAACAAAGATTATTTTTATAAAAAAAAGTTTGTTTTTTTCATTTCCCCCCATTTACATTTTCCCTCCATTTAAGTTTTTTTTTTCAGTCCCTTGAAAAACGTAAAATAGGGGTTTTACTGTATATTTTTAATGCCATTATATATTTCACTGGAGTTCCTTATTATTGTAATATAAACACATTATCTGGCAAGACAGACCAATTTACAAAGCATCATTTTGTAAAAAACAAGTAAGTTATTACGAAAATAGACTGGCCGAGTGCTAATTTACCCTCGGCACACTTTGGAAGTATTAGATTGCGGGCGCTCGGCGTTCCAAAGTTTAACAAAGTCTTTTGAATAGTTTTTACTCGTGTTTCTTATAGATTATTACATTTTTTTCGTTTGCCTGAATGCAGAACCAATCTTAGGATAAATTCTCCAATTCCCCGTATTTGTGCCCAATATGACACACAATTTCACAACATCGATATTCTTCACAATGCACTTTAAAAATATCGAACCGAAGTAATACGTACAATCACAAATTGATGCATGAATATAAAATGTATCGAGAGCATCTCCTGTCCCGATCTTATCTTCCTCTTCCTTCTTATTTTGTTTTTTATTTATCTTGTTAGCTTCATAAATAAAACACCTGTATTTAACCACTGTTAGCACAAGAAACTTTGTTGGCCTACCTTTTGTTAGTATTTTCTTCCTTTGTATATATATTTATATTAAAAGCTGTTTGTTTCTTGCAAATAAATAAATAACAATATATATATGTAGTTATAATAAAACATTTCTGTTGCAGCTGATTGCACCACCCTCCACGCCACCGACATCGGCAGAACTGAGACAGCGCCATGGAGCATTGAGAGTATCGCCCACGGCGACAGCGCGCGAGGTTACATGTGTTGCTAGTGTTATAGTGAATATATAACTATTTGAGTTGCCACAGGGTTTCTCCTCACACATCATCCCAAAAGATGACATAGGCCTGTGTGGAGAACATAAAAATAAATAATAAAAAGTGACCAGTGATGGTATACTGAAGTTGCCACAGTCCTGTGACTAGTTATGACATACATATTGTATTGATCACAGTCTACTCAGTGTGACCAGTAACGATATATTGAAGTTTTCACGGTATATACGTACATATAGCAATGTAATTATGTTCTATTGAATTTTTTACAATCTACTCAGTGTAACCAGTGATGATATAGGCCTCCCGGGAAGAGAACGTATCCGCATCATCGTGAAGTATACCAATAGGCTGTATGTCGTATCTTGCTTTGCATTATTATGGCAGGGACCGTTCTGATATAATTAACGGGACCTCTGCAATAGGTTATATTATATAAAAGACATAGTATTACTAGTACCAGTGTAATCGATGATTAAAACATCTAAGATTTTATTTGTATTCATCCATTAATAAATATGTGGAATCGAATTAAAAACCAAGTTAGTGCAAGATTTATATTTATAGCATACATATTTACTTGTTCGGTTGACAATATATCGACACCTACGTAAAGTATCAACTTCAAAATCGGAATTTTATAGGAGTGATTCAACCGCCCTACCCATACGAACGTACGTGATACGGCCGCTATATTATCGCCCGAACGCAACAAGCCGTATCCTGTAAATTCAGGTACAAAAAAACTGTACCTAAAACCCACAAAACATTTGTATACATCAAGTTTGTTCCTGCGTCATGACTTGCACCAAGTTTCTGTCTCTTTAAATCACTCTCCTGCAAAGTTACGATACTTTACTCAGGAGGTGTCAATATGTTTGAAGAAATAATAATAAATATATATAAACATAAAATTATACCCAAATAAAATAAAATTTGTTAACATTTTCACAATAAAATTAAAGAAGACAAGACATATGTTTTTAAAAACAAAAACAAGTACATTAGTTTAATATTCTTAAGAGAGAAAAAAAAAGCATTACGATATAGCGATTTCTCTTTATTAAGCCATAGTTGCCGTATCAACAAATCTCAATTTCACAAACAACAAATAAACTTATTTCGAAAAATTGCTTTCCGAGAACTGGAAAGACAATAATTTTAATGTTATCGTGTTCCAAAAATTCCAATACTAAATATTTGGTGGCCGTATTACCTACACTTCAGTATAATGTTATAATGTTACAAGCCAGAAGGAAATCAAACCTTCCTGAGTAGGAACTTGGTACTTGCATAGTAATATTCTGACGCCAATATCTTTTTATGTTTACGGTAAAATTAGTGTGTGATTAATGTTAAATTTCTACTTCATCGGGTGTGAATTTAATTACCATTGTGTGCATTTTATAAAATAAAATCTTTTAATTATTCATTATTATTTTAATAACTGGCAATACCATAAAAGATCTACGATTTGAAAGAAACATACCTTTGCAACACTTCCACGGGAATATGATTAAAGAAATTAGACATTCTAAAATCTTTTTCGTTTTCGTACAAGACGTGTGAGAATGAGGACTTTTATGAAGGCAATTGTGGATGACGTGGGTACGACCTATCACTGGGACCCCTATATGTATTACATATATTGAAGTTGTCACATTCTACTCAGTATGACTAGTGATAATATATTGATATTGTCACATTCTATTCTTAAATTAAATATGTATTGAAGTTGTCAGTCTACCCAGTGATGATATGCTGAAGTTGTCACAATCTACTCAGTTTGACCAGTAATGATTATTGAAGTTGGCAATCTACTCAGTGTGATGTATTGATTTTATCATCAAAGAATTATTATGACTACATTCCTAATGAGGAACTCCAGTGAAAAATATAATGACTTTAAAAATATGTATTCATATAGATCAGCAAACACCGATCCTGAATATATAACTTTTATCATATATAATTATACGTAGAATTTATAAATCATTATTTAAAAGTGAACAAAAAATCATCTCATCAAAACACCTTGTTATGTTGGTACCATTGCATTTGGAACATCTGACATCACATCCACATTCTGTTTTTGGATTAGTATCAGAAAAAAAATATTATTTTGTTTTGTATTTTTTTTTTTTGGCAAAAATTTAACTTAATTTGGGTGACTTTAAGCTCTATAATTGTACTTCAATAAAAACAACTATTATTCATGAAGGAAATTAGAGTATTCATGATCAAATCAATTATCAATACCGATATTATGATAATGCTAATGGTCAATACTAGTATTACTCTTTGAGTTAAAGTTTCTAAAAAGGTACATAATTTTATTTCTTATGTTTAGTTATGGTTTACCATGAATAGAATATACAATTATATACGGTAAAGCTCATCCTTGTTTTGACATTTGACATTCTAACCTCAAAACTGAAACTTTGAAAAATTGAATCTTTGAAAATTATTTCAGCCATGAAAACTTAGAAAAAAACAATGAAATATACTCTGGGGTATTTAAGTTTGAAAGGCATTATTGATAAAAAAAAATTGGACTGGAGTTCCTTATTATAATAATACGCTATTTAATATAATATAAAATTGTGTTCAACGTTATTTAGGCATACAATTGAAAATGTACGAGGTGTGTTCAAAAGAAAAGGTGAATTTTGAATTTTTTCGAAAAGTATTTATTTATTCATCAATATCCATTTTCTCCCCTTCAAAGTAATCCCCCTCAGATATAATGCATTTATGCCAATCCACACTTCTTCCAATCTTCGAAGCACTTCTGGAATGCGCTTTTCGGTGCGGCCATCAGCTCGTTCTTTGATTCTGACTTTATCTCATCAATTGTGGCAAAACACTTTCCTTTCATTGGTCTCTTCAGTTTCGGGAATAGGAAAAAGTCGCAGGGAGCCAAATCTGGTGAATTCGGTGGTTGAGGCATGATTACGGTGTTGTTTTTGGCCAAATAATCACGAACAAGCATTGATGTGTGAGCTGGTGCATTATCGTGATGCAAAATTCATGATTTGTTTTTCCACAATTCCAATCGTTTGAGCCGTATTGCTTCACGCAAACGTTGCACAACTTCCTTGTAGTATTCCTTATTAACCGTACGACCTCTTAGCAAGAACTCATGATGCATCACACCATTGGGATGATTGGGCCTTGGTTTCGACGTCATAACCATATACCCACGTTTCATCACCAGTTATAACCCTTTTGAGCAAATCTGGATCGTCTTTGACGTCATTCCACAACTCCTGAGCGATACTAATGCGACGTTGCCTCTGCTCAAAATTTAGCAATTTCGGAACAAATTTCGCTGCCACACGTTTCATGCCTAAAATATCCGAGAAAATTGCATGGCATGAGCCGATTGATATGCCAACATCCTCTGCAACTTCCCTAATAGTGATTCGACGATTTTCCAAAACCATTCTTCACTGTTTCGATGTTTTCTTCGTTTGTTGACATGGTTGCAACTCCAGGACGCTCATCGTCATTAACATCTTCTCGGCCTTCTGTAAAGCGCTTGTACCACTTATAAACACTTTTTTGAGACAAAGTAGACTCGCCGAATGCCACAGTCAAAATTTTAAGTGCGTTGGAGCACTTTATTCCATTTTTAACGCAAAATTTAATACATATTCTTAACACACAAAAACGAGACTAACCTTTCCAGTTGTCAAAAATAAACCACTAATCCAAAATGGCTGATAATGCTAACATATGTGTACCAACATAACAAAAAACAAAATCGATAATCGAATGTACACATCCCGCGAAAATTCAAAATTCACCTTTTCTTTTGAACACACCTCGTATGTATTTTCAACCACTAGACTAGAATAACCGTCTGGGTGCTTTATACAGGGACAATATTCACATTGTGTATTAGAGCACACAACAGTGTGAAATAAATGAAAAAACAGTTAAAATAACCCTGCCTTCGTACATTTCTCCGTGAAAAAACAAAAAAATTATAAATCAAATAAGTGGCTGGTATCACCAGACTCTATGAACTTACCATTAAATATAGGATCCAAAATTATTATACACTAGCTAATGTGTACGCGGCCTTGGTCGGGATTATTTTTTAATATAGTTATGAAGTTGTTAATTCTTGCTTGTCATTTGGGTGCCATAATTCATTTGACGGCGAAACTAATGCCTTGTGAAGACTATTACTATCTCTAAACCAAGAAACAGGTCTTAAGTAGGTACCTACTTGTGTTTTCCATTTTGAAAATATTCTATCCAAACAAACCATCTTCTTTTGAATGTGTTATCTGTGGCTAACCAGAGTGGTATTTCTATGGGCTAACCTCAATTCAACATGGCGGGTTCAATGTTTTTCATACTAGTTTTAAAATGTTATAGCAACAGTTTTACATATTGGATTTCATTCAAACTACTCTCTAAACCTTCCCGGCACTAATAAGAACACATTGCTATTTTTAGCCAAACCGGTCGAGTAGTCGAGAAAATCGAGGACAGACAGACAGACAAATATTCATTTTTATATATTATTATACATGGGTCCCTTACATCAGAATTAATAGACTTGCAAAGATCACATGACACCCATTTTGGCACCAGCCTAGTTCACTGCCATCCACATTTGTTTCGCGTGATTTTGACTGCGGTAAGCAAATTATAAAACATTTATAAAAGATTCAAACTAAATACTCGGTTTTTGTAAACAAGTCGAACCTTTTTACTAATTTAATATTCTCCTCCTCATTTTGGTTTCTTCTCCTCGCGTGTTAGGGCATCTCTATGTATTATTTGCTCTGTGACATGGGTTAATTATAATAGATTGTATTTTTTATGTGTATTTAATTTAATCAAGTAAAGAATCTTGGTGTAGGATGACAAATTTAAAAAATATATTTTTCACTTGACGGATGTTTTATTAAAAAAAATTGCTGGTGCATGATTTTTTTTTAATCGGCTATTTTAGTTCTCATTGTTTTTGTTTTAAATACTGTTTCGATACTGATGATATATACCTTTATACCTAATAAAACTGTAGGATGTAAAGTGTTGCAATGCATTGTTGTTTTCATGAAAATAATCCACATATGTATTGTCAACGGAAAATACCTCCTATGTGTCAAAAATGTTAATATTTTCATAAGAAGCTATCACTTTGTGGTTTGACGTCATATTAAACATTTTGTTATAAACCATAAATATATTTTATATTTTGTCAACCGGTTTCGCTTAGCTCAAGCTTCTTCAAGGCATATATAATATGTAACTAAAGAGTTATCAATTATATATAGTTATAGAATACAATAGAGTGAGATAGAGAGAGTACAAAAGAGAGAGAAAAGAGAACAAAATATTAGAGGGAGACAACATTAACATATATTAACGATAATAGATAGTAGATACAACAGTGTAATGAGAACATAATGAAATCATTAAAGAGAGGTAATCCTACAACATTTATACAAAAGCAGTTATTAATGGAAAATAGACTACTTGATTACATAATAATTAATTAAACGGATGACTGAGGCAACATAACAATGGTATCCATACTTCTGTAATTTTTGAGTCAACCGGGGAGGTATTTTCCCATTGATGACGATATTCTCCTCCTGTCCTGTGTATTGCGCTAAAATGATTAAATAATTTCCACTATACGCTGATTTAACCTTCTAACAACTCCAATAATCATTTTCCCCCCATAATCCATCTTTCAAAACAATTGCTTTCCTTTTGTTTATTACTCTTCAAAAATGGAACACATTCTTCAGTTTTCAAATAAAGCACCATTTTCAAAGAAAGTACCTACTCCAACCCTTTTATACACAATTTTTAAAAAAATATTATTTACATAGATGACTCTTTTCAACATTGTTAATTCTTTGAATTATTTTGTTGTCAAGTTTGGTGACTATATAAAGTTCGATTCACATCTACCGGGACCGCACAATGCAAACACGTAAAGTGTCAAGCACAGCAAAATTAGTTGTTTACATTATTTCTATGAACACGTTCATGCATGGTGTAATGTGAATACTCTCTTCTGTGCTGTCCCTATCGTGTGTTGATTTATCATGGAACCATCAAGTTTATTGCATCTATATAATATTAGATGTGGTCTCAAACGTGTACAGTGGAATTATACAGTGAAACTCTATTATAAGGTTTTTCAAGGGACCGTAAAGAAACCTCTTATGTGGGATAAATTAGGCCATTTTTTTATTTTAGTTTTCAAGCGATCGAAATAGCATGAAAACTTTATATCGTGTGGGCTTCATTGTAGTTTTGGTTGAATGCTGATGATATTTTGAAAACTTTCATGACAATTAAATATTTTTATGTATGCATACTGCAAAATGGCAAGATTGGCTGAGTGTAAATTGCATTCTTGACCTTCTGCATATTTGTAAAAATCTGTATTTTTTATTAAAATAAAGAGTATATATTTTTCCTGTGTTAACTTTTGGTGTGCCGAAATTATCCATCAAATAATATGCAAAATACATATCCGTGTGATGCCAGCGTATCCGATCGGCAATGTCAAAAAATCATTTCTCTGAATATAAGTAGGGGAAATATTCTGGGGAAACTATTTTTGATAGATATATACAATTTTTATTAATATATAAACACATCTCTTAGACGGTTACTAAAACATAATTTGGTAAAAAACAAGTAAGTTTTTACGACAATACACTCAGATGGGGCGTGCGCAAATGTTCCCTCGGTACAATACGGAAGTATTAGATCAAGGTAAAAGGAATTTTTTTTTAATTCACGAAGACGCGTTATCGATTTTCGAAAGCTAACACTAAACTTTTTTTTTATAAAAAAAAACCACTTAGAATTTTGATGTCTTTGGCCATGGAATTTTTTTCTTTTTCTTTTATGTACTTATATCAATATAAAAAATGTGCCATTTGTTTTATACTATGTAAGTTCAATAAAACTTTTTTAAAGAATTTACAATTCAGAACGGCTTCTGAAGAAATCCAAGGACTATCATTGTAATAATTTTAACCTTAGAAATTTTACAGTGAATGGTTAATTGTTAGTTGAATAATATACAATTTTATGAAAAAACGCTTTTGTAAAAATATTATATTATGATTAATTTGCTTCATATAAATATGGTTAATTTACCTTGTTAACTTTGATGTGTGATCTCTATTAAAAATGGAGATATATTATCTCGATGCCATATATTATAGAAGTGACATTAAGCAAAAATATGCCTCTGAAAGTATCAATAATTGTCAACAGATGATTTTCCTATATATTCCATACTTGTAAAACTGTGTAAATTTTCTGTACGAATTAAAAAATAAACTCGTTTTTAATATATTTCTTGTTCTTTCCTTTTTTGTTTTTACCTTAACCTTTTTTGGATGGAAATTCATATGCACATTTAATTATCTTCGGTTGAGATATTTTCAATTTTACGCACTATACTTATATAGAGAAAAACCTGATATTGCTTTATTTTTATTGTAAAGAGTTTTTATTTAACTTTTATGGACAGTATAGTAAAACTTCATTTATGAAGCTATTCTGGGGAAACTACTTATGATATGTACATACGTTTTTTTTATAAATACACAAACATTTTCTGGTAAGACGGTACCATTTACAAAAACAAGTCCGTAATTACGAAATTATACTTGTATATTACTTACATTATTGCGCATAAAACAATCTGTTTTTTAGCGATTTCTCGGCTGAAAATCCCGGCTTACATATAATATACCCCATCATGCCAAATTAAAACATATTTCGGATTGAGTTGCAATTTCATTTTATAGAGATTATTACATTTAGAATAATTTCTCGCAAAGCATTGGACAGCGATGTTCCCATTATCCCCTAAACACATACCTCTACTAGAAAATGCTACTGGCTACATACGATAATATTGAACTAATAGCTAAGTTTTCCTTTAATAATAAGTTTTAACGTTCCTGACCAATGAGAGAGCAGTATTTTGCATGCGGCCAATAGTATCTCAAGAGCATAATCGAACATACCTATGTCGCCCCGAATACGTGAAGCTGTGTCATGAATTTGATAGTTTAGAAAGCAGCGATTATAGCGGAATAAACTAGAACTATGAAACATAACAAAAGAAATTTTTTATATGATTTCATGCTCAGTAGAACATTTGTTAGTGAGAGTCCATGTGGATAGGTGCCGTTGAGCTAAAAGTTATCATTTTGAATGTATGGGTATTGAAGAGAGCTTCCCATATTGTCATCTCAATATTTGAGCAGAATATCGGGGATTTTGCATCCATCTTTTGACAAACGCGAGTTTCTGCAGTTACTGTGAAGTCGTACTTTTTACATTAAAACAAATTTAGTGAAATGGCTGACAAGAAAGGTATAGAGTGTACAAATTAAACGTTTTATCTAATTTTTAGTTATTTATTCCAACTATTTTTCATTTGAAACGTCTTTATATCCGAATACTCGGATAACGCCCAAATTTTTTTTGACATTTTGACAAATGTCATACTATTCCCATTGAAAACAATGATATTTCACAATCAGGGTGAGCTCGGGTATTGTAATATCATTTGTTGATGTCTTTTGAGTTGATTTGCTGCGCGAAAGTAGGTTTTTCGCCAGATTAATATTGTTACCGCGCAAAATCAATAAAACTGTTCCTACACAATCAAAATGGATGCCATTTTCGGTAGAGAATTTCACAATACACTTTTACTCGAATATTTATTGCTGGATGATTATCGTTTCTTTGCAGATGCTCATTCGCTTGACCATAATTCTTTTAATTTATTTCTGTAGAGAAATACGCAAATTTACACAACGCCTACAGTGGTCTACTCGCTTGAAAATCAATACTTTCATATCGTTAAATTTTCTTTGTCGACTGCGTACATTACTATTTTGTCAAGTCATATTATATCCACCTTAGAGTTTATTACATAAAATATCAACTCTTTTCTATAATTATTTACTCAATTCAGAACATAGTCCCTATAATATATATTTTTAGCCAAAACTTAACAATATTCCAACTTCCTTTTTTGTTTTCTGCTTACAATCCGTATTTTATCCGAGTTTTTTTTTTAAATTTGTAAAATGGCATCGATTTTGATTAAAAATAAAACAAAGGGATCTTTTTGAGCATTTGCAGGAGGGGTTTTCAAACCAATAATCTAATGATTGTTACAACTCCAGCCAGTGCTCAAGCAGTATCCGACCATCATTTATTCTGGTAACACTAAATAAAAAAAAATCAAATTTGGAATCTCGAGCAACCATCTTGCTGGTAAATGGTTGGGGTTCAGTTGTTTTCTCCTCAGTGTGAATTATTTCTTCAGATGGTAATTGATTGATTATCAGCCTGGAGCCACATTGATAATTATTGTTGGTTCGAGTTGTGTATAATTTTAACCATTTGTACGCTGTGTGTTATGTTCCTTACAGCGGGTGTAAAGTCGGTGAATGGTTACGCAGAGCAGCCGTCGAAGTCGCCGGGATAACGTTCCAACGTAATTTGTCTCAATAAAAACATGAGTGTGAGATGCTATATATACATATCTGATACATTATAATCATTACATTAATAACTATATATATTTATACATATTAATGTGTTAAGTATTCATGTATTTGGATGACACATCTGACAATCGGTCATTCCTCAAAAAAAAGTTGAAATCGGCCATTTTAAATCATAGATACGGCGTTATATTATTGTAGAATTGGTTAAATAAGGAGAATATTCTATGAATAGTGTGAAATAAGACTAGTTGTGCTATTTCCACTAGCTTATTTTGTAATTAAACACATTTTTGTCGCTCGGCACATAAGCTTGATTGCTTTTTCACACTATCTGTGAATTAGTTCCATAGAAAAATTAATAAAAAGATAACATAGAATATAAGAATTCGTAACACAGAAGAAAAAAAAATCTTAAAGGTACTTACTTACCTATCATTTTTATATTTTTGTTAAATGGCACGCAGTTTTGGGTAATGATCGTTTGAAGCAAATAACATGTTTTAAATACAATTCTAAATGTCTTGGTGTGTTAATTTTGTTTTTCTTTTTGGGGTATGGCTAACTGCTTGTTATTTTTTTTAGTTTTTTGTGTCGAGGGGGACTTGTCCAAAGTCACAGAATATTTACGGATTATTTTACGATATTCATAAATATTTTTTGTCTCTTTGATAACAAATATGAGAAAATTTAACTTATTAGTCACCTTATTCATCTTTTTATTAGTATTAAATAAACTGTTAAAAATTCTAGAATTCAATTTTTTTAAACTAATTAATTAATCTTAGCGCATTTTTTTCTCATATTTTCCCCCTTTTTATTTTCGTTTTTTAAAGCTAAGATGTAATATCATCTATGGTCAGTGTTGCCAATTGAAAAAAAATTAAATTAAAATCGCTGACCAGAGGTGCCATCCCGCCTGCCTTGTATATATTTGAGAAGATCGGCAATGAACACCTCTAGACGTGATTAGAACTTAACAATTTGTTTATTTTTAGTGTTTTGTTGATCATTGTCGATCTTCGTTCCGGTACAAACAAATTATCCAGGCAGGCGAACCTTTTTTATTTTCGTTATTTATTTTATTTCACTGCTAATTTTGATGCGTAACATTTTTGAAATCAATTTGTTTTTGAAAAATCTCACTTAATTAGAATTCATTTTAAATACTAATATTTCTTCCCGATTTCACCCGAGTTTCAATAATACAAAATTAAGCAAACAATATGGCGTCTGTCATCATGATGGAAATAACACTGCCAGCTGAAAATAGTTGATCAGGACACTCCACTACCAGCCGGTCAGATTAAGTTCGATGATCGCACCGTTGGTACCGACTCAATCCTTTTTCAACACAAGTTATGCTTAGTGAAAAGGTCTATACTATAAATATTGAGGTTTGTAGCTTTTAAGAAAAAATGCTGTGCAAATTGCATGATGCTAGAGCTCATCGCTCAATAGTTTTTAGTCAGGCATACCTACAGATATTATGTTTTTCATACTTCAATGCGAATATTCAATTTCCCCCTTTCCTGCATTTATTACTTACGTATTTAAACAATAGAAAGCAGGAAGAAGAAGCCAGGGATGCCCGAGGAAGACATGGCATGATCAAGTGAATCAAATACTTGAGTCGGGCCATGTCAGAAGTCGGAATAATAGAAGAGAATGTATGAAACGGTGTATGAGTGTGCCAAAAAGTGCATACCAAGATCGCGTTTGGCGGTCCGTCCTCTCTGCCCACCCTCGCGGAGAAAAGGCATGATGGTTAGCTAGTTAGTTTGGATTATACACAAATATAAGAAATTACACGGGGAATTGAATGGCACAAAAAATATTATATCAGATATCTATCTAATAAAATAGACAGTATCTGGTATCTATCTGATAAAATAGACAGTTTATCGGATGTATATCTGATATTTATATGAATTTCATGATATTTTCGAACCCTAGTTAAAAGCAATAAATAAATCTTAATGTTCCATGACAGGTTGTCCCCCATTCATTGCATCATGCAAATAATACTTGCTGTTGATTAATTTACTAGTCTGTTCTATTAAAACGTTGGCTAGTTTGTTTGTCTATACAACACAGAACTGATCACCTAGCTTGTGCGGCTATATCTTATGTCATTTTTAATATTATTATTATTGTAATCGATTCACTTTTGCGGGGGTGTCAAGGTTTGGATCGATCCATTTGCATTTGCCACATCTTTAACAGATGTTCCAATATCGTAAATTATCATTTCCTCGGCCCACGCGTGTTTGGCACTAAACTTCTTTTGTAAACAACAGATGCTTAGAAATGTCAGTGTTTCATAGAAATACGTACAAATTCAAGTTCCCATAAATAGGCAATTCAGCTTCTTTCATATTTCAGTAATATCGCATTTTGTAATAAATGTGGCATTAGTTATTATATTCATGGAGCAAGTGGAACTATTGCATCCTCATTCGGGAAAGGAAGCTCGTAAATGTGTACCTGGCTATTCCGATCTGGTCATAAAACACGGCTAAAGCTATTTAAAGCAACATTTCGATACTGAATTGTGATCTTTACATTAGGGAAATTGTGCAGCAAACTCCTGTAAAAAAGATGAGATAATAAAATAAAACAAGCATGCATCATAATATTACAACACCTTAAACAGCGCGCCATTCAAATTCGCTGCTAAAAATTCCACCGATCCGTATAGGTAATATTGCCCGAGAGGGAGTCTGAAATGAATTCCATATGTGCATCATGAATTTTTTTTTTTTTCATAGGGCAGTGTCCTACCTACCATCTAAATCTCCATACAAAAATTAAAATTTAAAAAAAAAAAATTATTTTCTGCTTCAACAACATCAATAATGTCGTATTTTTAATCAGCATTCCAGCTCACTCAAAATTCACGAGCCGCCACTGGCGAATAGCAAATCTTTGACATCTTTATAGCAGTTGACCAAGGTGACTTACCTTGCGGTTCATTTGCATTTCAAGCAATGTTTCGATTCTGAGTGGTGGTCTTTCACCAGGTCGATACTGACAGTATCTCAACTGGAACTCACTCGACAACATGCTACAAATATACCACATATTATTTTAAATGAATAAATTGTGCAATAACACATTTTAATTAAATAAAAATTTTAGATTTGAGCCTGCGACATCCGGATTCTTAGCTAAGGATCGTAATCACTCAACTGCGGGTATCGTCCCGATTGAACTCCCTATGAGATAGCCACGTACTCCAACTGAACAAGTGATTTTATTTATCACTCTGGAATTTCTGTAAGAAAAGCTGAAGGAGCTTTTCATCTTTTAGAAATAACTTTTTTTAATGTCACACTGCACAAGATTTTCATCTTTCCAGAGCTAGAGTAACTATTTCATCCCCGTTTAGGGAAAGAGGAAGGAGGTTGGGAAATACTGGCTATTGTACTTTCACTAAACATACATAAATCCATTTCAAGCAACGTTTCACTTATGAATTATGGTCTCTCACACTAGGGTGATACTAAAATTTACAAGTCTACCTAATTTAAACTTTTTCTGTTCAATATTTAAGTATAAATTTTTTAGTAAAATATAACTATTTACTTTAAATCTAACCAATTTCTGAAGCAAACCATTTTTAAAGTTTCATGTTTTCAAAAATGTTACGTTATCTTTTATTTTACACGTATTATGGCAAGGAAATTAACCCGTTAATAATAGAAATAATTTAAAATGTTTTTCAGAACGCAATGGATAAAAATTCTCTCGAATCAATTTTTAATAGCTTTTCCATCATAATAAACCGTCTCCGGAAACTGTTTTTTCTTTCTTCAGCTTTACAATAAGATCTGTGGAATTTTAAAAATTTTTTTTTTTCCAACAATAAAGTATGTTGAATAAAAATTGTAAATTTTGAAAATCTTATCCATTGCGATTTGAAATGTGATAAGATGTGCAGAAGGACTCGGCAGATTTTAAATGCCTTTTCCTTTTATGTTTGAATGGTGGACTGCGTACTAACATGTTACTAAGTTAAATATAACAACATTCTTTGGGTGCCCATTCTGAATTATTTTTTATTTAATATTTGAATAAAAACAATAATTAAATATTCTTATTAAGCCGTTGATTTTATGCCTATTCAAATTCAAAATGGTTACCTCAAATAATTTAATATGCATGCTTTAATTTGTACAATTCTACAGGTAATATTGCTGCAATCGGTCTAAAGTCATATTAAATTCCTAACAAACTTAATTTATTGTACTAGTATTGATATTTTTTCATTATTTCACCGTGTTATCAGTATTACCTGTACAAAAAATATGAATATACTAAAATCAACATAAACCGAGATCACCCGCCTCACAATAAAGTATATTAATGTTTTTGAAACACTTCACGATAATGTCCAAGGATGCTTCAATTTATATAACAATGTCCTTTACGACAGCTGTGAAACTGCCTCGGCAAGGCTTGTACCCCTTCACCGCCCCCATTTGCCCTTGAGGCCACCACCGCCCGAGGGGGTGATATCGCCCATGTTGAGAATCTCTGGTTTAGACAAATTGAACAAGTTTTAGGACTAATAATATCTCCAAGAGTTTATAAATTTGAATACAGAGTATTTTTTCCACAAACAAGTTAAAACTTTAATATATTTGTTTCTTGTTGTTATTTTCATAGTTAAATGATTGAGCCATCCTTGTACTTGAACAATATAAAATAAGATATTACTTTTAACAGTGTTTTTGCTCCATAGATGAATTGACTGTTTTTTTATTTACTTTTGAAAATTATTAAATTGGTTTACAGTATACAGTGCGATGGTTGCTGGGACTCGCTGTCTTTTGAATTAATTAAAACAAATATTTTTTATATCGTACTAAAAGGACTTTGTTGCAGTTTATATTTTCATTGTCATTATTTTAAGCCATTATCCTGTATTTTTTTTTTAATATTATTGTTTTCAATGAATGTATGACTGCAAATATTGTCCCGGTGAATGTATTTCTTGCAAAACTGAAACAATGCATATTCAATTACCGAATAAATCCTGAACAGTAAAATATTTTGCAAAAAATATGTTCCCGAATTATACAGAAAATTGAAAAGTCTATATATTATAAATATATATAAATATTTGTGTGTATAACTATTTCACATTTCACAACTGCTGCATTCCAACTTGGTGGCAAAAAGGTGTCCCCCGCATTCGGCGCTCATTATATTCGCCGTTACTGATAAATCCTTTAATATTCTGAATTTAACAATATTCAAATTTTGTGTGATAATTTATTTACAGAAAAGAATATTTCCATTTAAAAATTGTAACATTCTTTTTTGTTAATAATCTACTGGTTATTTCAGTAATGGTTTGATAATAATAATAATTATTTTTATTTGCTGATTAGTCATTTGTTTTTTAAATGGCGCCCTGAGCATGGTACACCTTTTTAAATAATAATTAAGGATTGTCGTTACTTTGATTTTAGGCTAAGTCTAGGTTATCAGGAAACCATTTTGCTGATTAGGAGCATATGTCAAAAGTATATACTTAAAAAATTATAAATTCACCTAATTGCTCCAAATCGTCAGATGGTTAACTGTTGATTCTTTTTTCAAATACTGTTTCCATAGATGACTGCGAATTCTCCATTTGTTTTTAAATTCAATCTGTAAGTTCTATTTTTAACACGATACAAGGTGAATTTAAAAATGGATAGCTAGCCGTGTCTATGGAATTTACTTGTTATTCTTAATTTTAACGAGGCGAGAAAGAAATTGCGACAATACTTCAAAATTGACAGATACAAGTCTGGTGTATTATCTCTGTGGATTTCTGGCGCCGTGTACAAAGGTGTTAGGTTGTTGGGAGGGTGTTTTCACTATACATTGAGATAAAATTGACCTTTTGAATTTCCCAAGGCATGCATGAGCAATGCACAACATGCTACAAATACTTAGATAGATTTTGGAGTGTATGCTGATTATTTTTAATCCTTTAAGTGCAATTTTTTTATGTGCATGAGCTTTTATATTTGTTTTAGGCCTACCTTTTTTGCACTTCAACGCTGCATAATTATTATCTTTCCCAAAAAACTGCTAAGAAACGTTAAAATATATGAGGATAATTATGCAACGTTCCAAATGATCCAAGCATGACATTTTTATTTTCAATTTTTATTTTTTGTTATTTAAAAAGTATGTCTTCCAACCTTCTGATCTCCCATATTTTATTATTTTATTTAAATCCTTTTTTTTATTTAATTCTTTTGTTTTGTCAACTTTCCAGCCGCCTTGATAACCAACTGGAAAAAGATACAATTTTGAAATCCATGGATTTTAAAGGTTTTTTTAAGTTATCCGCATACTTTTTCTTTATTTTTAATAATATATATATTTTAATTAGTAGTAAAGTTTTAATATTTAGGTTGAATGCCACATTCTTTGGACACACTGCGCTATTTCAACGCGGATATGTATTGAAATAAAACATTCCCTCTTCTGGCCTTTCATATTCTTTTGTCTCGTGACCAAAATGCTGTTCACGGGCTCGATTAGACCAGTTAGCAGCAGTGGCAGCTCGTGACATTTGGGTGTAACTAGAGTGCTAACATTATAGATTCTACGTTATTGATGCCCGAATTTTATTTTTTTTTCTAATGATGGATTTTTGTTTGAAGATCTTTCAGCAAACTCGCCAAATTGAAAAAGCCTGAAGATAAACAAGATTTAGAAGAAAAAAAAAATTGAAAACATTTTCTGCTCCAACGTCAATAATTCCATTGTTTTCAATCTTAGGACTCTAGCACAATCAAAAGTCACGACCCGCTTTGGTTAGTAGTTCAGTGGGCAAATGCGTCGGATTTGCACCCAGGCGTCGCGGGTAGCTAAGTCCTCCATCATTGCACAAGCAACATATTCCACCAATAATGATAGAAGTGGGAGAAATTCAAATATTGTCAGGTTATTCGTAATCTGGGAATGTTTATCTTTTCAAGAAAAATAGATTTTCGTAAAAATGAAAAAAAAAAATTCTAACGTTCGTCTGCTTTGTTCTTGTAACATATATTATGGGTCATTTGGTCTGTGCCGTGCCGTGCATGCTAATGATGGTCAGGTTTGAAACTTGACCAAAAACTGTGGTAAGAAACATTTTTCCAAAGAGTAGCATTCGACATTTTTTTTACAATTATTTTCTTTATTCATGCAATAATTATTTAGCCTCTATTTGCCGATAGCACTTTTTTTTTCTATTCATCACTTTCATACTTCTTTTACACCGGCAATATTATTTATTTCATCGTAAATAACAAATTGACGGCTGTAAAGATGTCCACTAATGGTAATAATGAATGATGAAAACAGATTATTTTTCTATTCACATCTCACTCTAGCAACTAGAAAGTATTAAGAATTTTATATTTATTATTATTATTATACACTCTATCTATCTCTTTTCTATTTTTTTTAACTCTTACTTAGTCTTGCCTTTGCACTCTGAACTGTCTTAAAATAATAAAAAACGTCACTGCAAAAAAAGATAATAAAAGTCGGCTTCAAATTTAGCAAATGATCATTAATTTTAATGTCAAATGTTTTATACTTTGACATATGTATTTAAGAACTCTCAATTATATCAAAGAGAGAGTTGATGTGACATTTGGACTTGAACCAATGTGAATGCTTGTCTATGGTCCGTGTCACACCGTTTAATTCTATGTTTTATTTCTTGTTTTTGCTTTGACGTATCATGCAAACATGACCCGTCATTTTGTACCCCTTTTTTTCAGGTTGTCGGTTTTTTTTTTTTTTTATTAAAATGGCGGGTCTTCTTTGCTTGAAGATGTTTGTAATTTTAGTTTTAAAAACCCATGAAATAGGGATGCACAGCCAACTAGGCATGTCTTCTTCCCTCGCGGTGGAACCTTCGGTTGATTGTGCATCCTGTCAATATGCCCTAACAATATTCTGAAAAATTGGAAACAACTGGTAACAGTAAATTTTGTGAAATTAGTAAAAAAAATATAAACTATTATATTCAATTTTCTTTTTCTCAGAATATAAATTGATCTTTGCTCTCAATGAAGTTCAGATTTTAATATTTCTTTTCGTGCTTTTCTTAATTTGCATTTAAATCAAGAAATGGAAAAATAGCACAGAATGAGATTTTAAGAAGACAGATTTTTGTTTAAAGCTAACCCGCGAGTTTGTGTATTTGGGAAGTATGTTTAAGAGAGATGAAAAGACTGATAGGGAAAGAAAGGTGAATGCAGGAAACTTCATTAACGGAGGACTGAATGCGGTTGGCGCTAACAAAAAATTGTCCAAAGAAGCGAAGCTAGCAATCCACGATGGAGTGCTGATACCAACCCTGAGGCATGGAACTGGCAGAGGAAGGATGAAAGTAGACTGAATGCTGTAGAAATGATATCCATGAGGCGTACGTGTGGTAAATCCATGCATGACCATGTGAAAAATGGTGAGATTTGCAAAGAATACACAACTGATGTGAGCGTAACGAGAAAGGGACGCTTAGACGGTTTGGGTATGTAGAGCTGATGAACGAAGAAAATAGTTTAAGGAGAATATATGACGAATGTGAATGGAAGAAGCCGGTGACACCTGAGGATGACATGGCTTGATCAAGTGAATTGGTTCGCGTCAAGAGTCTGAATAACAGAAGAGTGTGTTAAAGGTGTGATGGTTAGTTAGTCAACCCATTGCATACCAACCCGTATCTTTGTCTGGTTCAAGTTAAGTTGTGCATATCGTTGAAATATAAAGTTAAATTAAATTACAACAAACTAGCATGTTTATGCTTTGATTGCTCTCTTGTAAGTTTATCATTCGTTAAAAGTTCATAAATCAGTATTTAAAGCCCAAAACATTTCAATTCTAATATAGGTTATGGGCGTCGACTCAAAGTTGCCAGTTTGAGTCCCGTGGAAGTCCCAAAAGTATTTTGATTAACACTAGCAGTGCAACAAAGAGCCCTGAGCCTGGCAAACAACTATTGTAGTATATTGTATTTTTCTTCAAAGGTCACATATCGAAGAAGTGCTGAAAGGTGCTGTGTATTTCCGAACAATGATCATTAATGCCAGTTAGTATGAATGCACGGTACATTTAAATATATATTTTTTCAAAATAATAACATCATTTGCAACACTTTGTATGTATGTTGACTTTAATTGATGGCAAAGATCACAGTGACACCTTGGAAGTGACCCCTAGTACTACAGTTTATAAGTGCCCTATTGCAATAATTATTACTAGGTGTTTTCCTGTGTTTAATATACTTAAAGGACTGTTTTCTTTGGTATTATTATAAATACAACCCTAATAACTTGCGCACTTCCCCATCCAACCGAACCTTAAAATTAATAATTAATTATGGAAAGTAAAATTCTCCAAAATTGGACATTTGCTGCCATCTATGAACAGTATTCAGAAACCGTTCCCTCGAAATTATTTGAATCTTATTATTTCCGAAACGTAAATTAGAATGTGTATCCGGTTTGATGCAGAATTGCGCCGGTATTGTGTAAACTGTGGAGGCACTTGATATTTCCTTCCGACGTGTTGTGAAAAGTGCATGGAATTGAATATAAGGATTACCGTGGCGTGTCGGATTCGAGTATCGAGTGCCCTCTGTTGAAAATTAACCAAAATAGCTTTGCTGTATTTCTCACTGTACTTGACCTGACATGACACTCGTTTTTACAAATTAATTACTGTATTTCAACTATGAAATGTGTGTACAATTCTCCTATAGTTTTGAAATTGCCGGCCGCTTTGATTTAGATTCTCTTACGTTTTCTTTAAACACATTGAGCCTGTATTATATGAATTTTAAAATCAAAGCGAAAATACTACAAATCTTTATAAATTTCCAATTCTTTTATCTCAGAAAAAATATGTGTAAAAAGAAATCATTTTTAATCTTCGCATTGATTTAAAAAAAAAAAAGGGAAAACGTTAGCGTTTATTTTTCTAACAGTGCCGTTTAAAATCAATACATTTCTTTAAAAAAAAAATGTTATTTTAAATACTTTTTGAAGTAGGATGTTTTTTTTTTTTTTTTTTTAATATTTAGTTACAAAATATTTTTCGTTTGAATAATGTTCCCCAAGTAAATTTGCAGTTTTTTTAAAATAATTATTATTGTTAATCCGTTTGCCGAGAAACTTTGGTTTGTATATTAATTAATTTTTTTAAAATGTAAACTCTCCCCTTTAAAATAAAATTCCCTCCAATTGTCAAGAGTAGACTCGCGTAGCTACAGTTGTTGGTGTGATTTTAAATGTATATATTTTTTTATAATAACTCGCAAATAGACAGCTATACAAAGCAATTTGAGTTGTTTGAATTGAATCTAAATATTTAAAATTTTCACCATTCTACGGTCACACTGGTTGCAGGTTTTCTAGTTTATGAAATACATCAACGTAACACATTCCATCTTGCCTACCACCATCTCAGAATAAAATATTTGTCCAACATTTTACGAATTCGTTCAAATATTTCGTTACTAGGGCCAAATTAATTTTCAAGTTTTTATGCAACTTACGTCAATTGCTGCGCAATCGTTAATGATAAAAAACATATTTTAGTAGTTTGGACGGAAACATTAGCATTTTCCGCCACTTTAGAAGGAGTCGCTTTGTTCCCACGGCCAATAAAGGTGTTTTTACACAATGACAACACTCATGACTCATCGGGCCTTCATTTTTTCCTATCCTAATAAACTAAAACTGCAATAGTAATTTCGGCAGTAGAATTTAATTTCCCACTTCCTCGAATTTAGCCATCTGTGTTTTAAATGTATATTACTTGTAGTCGGTAGGCTGCTACGTGGCGTGGCCTCGCCCGAGTTTTAACAATTGAGACAAACAATATGATGGCGTCATGTCTTTCTTTTTGACAGTTTTATATTTCAAGTATTCATAGTTCATGATAGAAACAAGGTTACTAACTAAAAATTGTCACTTTGACCTAGAAATTCTAGATGGCAAATTTCATGATGCCAGAGCTCGCTGTTTCAGCTTTATAGTTAAATATTACTGTCCATTTTCCGCTATGAAAGATTGCAGTGTACGCCAGTTATCCTATCTGCCTACGTTAAAAATGTGGCGAAAATATGAATATATTCTCGACTCGGTTGATTGTGGTCCGAGATTAGCAATACAAACATGGCAACAAACTAAATAATATGTACTTGGATTTGCTCAATAATCCATTTATTGCCCTCCATCATTGCACAAGCAACATTTTCAGCTTTTTATGATGGGAGTAGGGACAATGGTATCAGATTATTCATAACCCGGGAATTGAATCGAAAAGTATAATGCAAAGAGAAATGGTGGCATCGCATAGTTAGGACAAATACCTACTTGACCTCAACCAGTGTGACAGACAAGCCAGATAGTCCCCACCGCGTGAGTTGGGTTACCAGTGGATGGATGCTCACTTTAGGTGTGTTGGTTGCAGTGACACCCCCGCTGGGAGCCTTCCCCGGAGCTCCCCCGCAGGCGCAGGGCCCCTTCCTACCCGCGCCCCCGCAGCACGCGGCCGCCGCCCCGCAATATGGAGGCGCTCACCACACCTACAGTGAGTTTCACACTTACACTTTCCTTCATACAATCGACGCTTATTTCCTAACCACTTTTAGGGGATGTGTTTTGGGTTTGATTCTTGCAAATGTAATTGGAGACATTGTTAGAGAGATACCTAGACTAGCTTGTTCAATGTGTCAAATACACAGAAATGTACCTACAAAAATCCGTTTTTGAGTTCAGTCTCAAATGCTCCCAATTGTTTGGAGTCAGTGGGACTATGGCATCACCTATTTTAGCGATGGGTCATGACTCATTTTGCTAAGAGCGGGAGTCACAGCACCAACTCAATATTTTCATATGACTCAATTGAACGACACATCTTAGGAGCCTGCACAGTGAGCCGTGCACGGTGTGCTCGCCCGATAGAGTATGCCGTGTGTCTTACGACTCCACTGTCCAGTGACGAGTGCGGTGATTATAAATAAATGAGATCAAAGGACTTTACCTAAAGGTATGTCATCCTAGAAAGGCTGAACTGTTTGTTGGATATAAGAAAAATTTATTGTCTACAGTGCCTAAAATATGTATTTTCAAGAAAAAAACTATTCCCAGAAAATGAAAATCGTTCCAGTAACAGGATAAATAACGTACTTGAAGTACCTTTGTGTAAAACTAGGCTTGCGCAGAGACATGCTTTTTTTATTGCTCCTAAAATTTTTAAAATCCAAACATCATCTTTAAACACATACAAAAATGAAATAAAAAACTGGATTAAAACCAAAGATATCAACCTTTTCCTGCTATAACTGTATATTTTCCCCACTTTTCTTTCTTTGTTTTTCGATTTGTTTTCTTATCTAACTTAAAATCTTTTATTTAACTTACCTTTAACATCCATGTATTAATACAAATAAACCAATATACTGCAACTAACTGATACCAGGTATACGCACGCACTGGCCTTGCCTATGTGGGATTTTTTGTTTTATATACATTACTCATGAAAATACTATTAAACATATCAATCAATCAAGTGGTTTCAAAGTTAGTGAATTATTGGTTGTGAGAGATTGCACAAAAAAAAAATATAAATGCATAAATTTGTTTTGAACCACCTCAATTTAATATAATAATCTTGACCGGTATCGGAAGTATCCTTCCCTCGTCGGGAATATATTAAAACTAAACTACCATACAAAATAATGACAGACATACATGAATATTTAGGTGTTAGAGTGGGAGCCGACCAAAGCGGAAGGGGTAATTAGGGTTTTTTTGGAAGAACAAAGCGATTCACTGGAAAAATATCTAAAAGAAGACTGTACGATAAATTTACTTAGTTATTCAATATACTCTAATGATTATTTAGGGATTTTTTAACTAAATATTCACACACGTCTATCATAGTTTAGTTTTAATATATTCCTGGCGAGGGAAGTATACCTCCGAAACCGGTCGAGATTATTATATTAAATTGAGGTGGTTCAAAACAAATTTATATCTTTATATTATAATTATGGGAAGCCACAAATTAAATGCTTTTTACCAATATGTTTTATTATTGTAATTACTTTTCATGTGACAATTCTTTATTCATTTAAATTTTACCCTTACGAAGCTTCGGCTTCGCCAAACCGATCAGCAAATAAATTAGTGGTTGTATGAAACAAAAGGTTACTTCGATACAGTCCTTGTGAAGTTAATAATTGAAATGTAAAGCAATAATTTTTTTTTTATTGAAAATTAATAACTTCAACTGTGCCGTGGTACGGTTTACCAGGAGTCGTAAGCTCACGGCTCATCAAAATGAGTCGGCACAAATGAACGGCTCATTCTCATTAATGACTCGTCGCTGCCCTATATATTATGTTGTGATGCTGAAGATAAAGGGGAGGGGGAGAGGAAAGTGGGAAAGTACTCATTATGATCAATTCTATCTGTAACATAGGTGCATCTCCCCAGGAGTGTGAATAGTGAAATAATCTAGAATATATCATTATTTGCATGTAAATATATAAACAAAAATAATTGTTTTTTTTGCTCTTCTGAACATTTCCCTTTTTGTAGATACATTTTGTGTCTGACCAATCGATATAGTTAACTCGTTCGCTGCCGATCACTCCCATGGGAGTTACATCGTTGTCTTCCCATTTGCCACTCTCTCCCACGGGGGGGGGGAGATACGACACCGAGGCAAATTACTTTTTGCGGTACAAAAAAGGTGACGTATTGTCATTTCCACCACAAAACCACATCAGAATATTTTTAATTTTTTTAGGAAGAGGGTATACATTGCAAAAACTAAGAAAAAAACAAATTGGAAACAATTTCATTTTGTCTTATTTTTTTTACAAGGACTTTATGGTTAAAAAAAGAAAAAGTGTGATGTTTTGTCCTCCTACTGAAAAATGACAATCTGGTTTTGCCGTGGAAGCATTTTTGCTATAGCCTCAAGAAAAACATCAATATCTAGTGATTTGTATTACATAATTGACACGTACAACACCCCTCATACATTATGTACAATTAATGCAACTAAACCTTCCCAGTGCCCGGTGGCGCCCCGTACGGCGTGTTCCCAGCCTCCGCGGCCGGGCAGCTCTACGCGCCCCCGCCCTCCTATGACCAAGCGCTCGCCGCCCATCATCCCCCCCTAAACATCGGCCAGCAGGTGAGGACCTACACCCCTTCATTACATCATTCATCCCTAGTTTTTGACAACAATCAATGACACTTGAACAAATAACCTTTCTCTAGTTTTTCTTTACGTGACACAGTTGATGCTGTCCAAAGGGGAAGTAAATCTGTACAATCTCGAAGAAATAATAAAGAAGATAAATTTAATGTATCCTTTTTCCTTTTTTTCTTGGAATATACAGCTTTACAGCCTATATGGAAAACATTTTCCTGGTTCTTACCTACTGTTCCGTAAACATGGTAATAGTTACAACTTTGTAAAATGTATCTTTTTAACATTTATACTAACGTAATGAGTTTTTAATATGTTTGAAATAACATCTTGTATCAGACCTCAATTAAAAGCCTGTGTCTCTGTCGCTAAGGACTCCCAAGATAACATTTTTAAATCGTTTTGCATTAAAGAGCTCTCTATGTGTTGATTAATGGTTAAGTACGGCATGCAGATGTACAGCCCGGCAGCCGCCATGTATGCAGCGGCCGGCTATCCCGGCTACATCGGCTACCCTGTGCAGTACTACCCGTACTACCCCGCCTCCGCCGCTGCCGCTATGCAGCCCTCCATACAGCCCCTGAGGCCCACCATCATGATCCCCGTAAGTCACATGCGTCCTCTACATCTTAGTCATTTATTTTTATATTAACGGGTCATTGTCCAATTACACAAAATGAGATAAACAAGACATACAGAAAATAAACAGCACATACATAATACACAAATAAAGCAATGACAAACATATGCAATTGAGAAAACATTTGTTGAACATGGTTTTGGTAGTGTCCATGGTGTTAGACATATTATTAGATATTCTTTGAAGTTTATTTTCATAAAGTCTGACAAAAATAATTTAGACTGCTACCAAAAATTTTAAGGCCCTGGCTTGAGTTAACAAGTCTCAATATTCTGCACAGTGGAGGATGGTACCCATAAGTGTTGATTGAGGAAAAGCAATTCATTGTTTGCGAGTCCACGGCATGGAATGTTGAACTGGATGTATTGAAATAATCACCATCACTATCTCATCATCTGTCTTACTTAATAATTGAATGTTCTCTTTTTTGTTTCTGCCGAATAACACAAATGTTATTGGGGCTCTAAAATTTTATAAAAATAATCACGCCTTTGAGGCCCTCAACCATTCTTCAGTCTTTTAGTACAGTGCAGTTTTTCGCCATCCTAATTCTGCATGGAATCTGACCAGAATTACAACAGGAATTCCAGTCGAATTTCATAATGCTCCTTTAAAACGGTTCCACGACTTAACAGAACATTGAAGAAAATGAACTAACAAAAAACATGATATTATGTTGTGTCATTGTTCTGTTTTATCTGGTTACCTATTTAAATAATAGTAACAGACTTTGAGTGTGCTCTACAATCATTAGTCAAATCTCATCTTTGATCAATGGGTTATAGTTAAAACAAGTATTGCTGGTCTTAGAAACATGTATTTTAACTATTTAACATGGAACTATTGTGTTTGCTTACAGAATGGCTTTGAAGCCGGAGCCAGGTTTGATGGAGTCGGGCAGCCCCTCCTGCCCCCTGCGCCCCCCGGCGTGCCTCCATCCCCGGCACAGCTCGCCGCCATGGCTGGACATCAGGTATCCGTCAATAACACTACCTCACTCGAGTCCTCATTCGCACACACCTATAACTTCCATCGGAAATACTTCATAAATCCTTTGAAATTCCTCATTTCATTTGGACAGCTATCTGGAAATTAAAATAAGTATTTCCGATGAAAGTTAAACCATTATGGATTTTTTGTTTGGGAGTTGTACATTGCTTTTGTCTTTTTTATTGGATTATTTATTACAGTACAGCTTTGGTAATCCTAACTACGGGTTAATTTACAGTCACACGCGATACTTTAGCTGTATAATGCAACGTACCTAATAAATAAAAAATTCTCAAGTATAAGAGAAAACAACTTTACTTGTACTTGCATTACTTTCTAGCGCGAAGCGCTCACTATGTCTCTATCTTGCATAGGAAGCTCTCACACACAGGGGAGTGTGTATCAGTAATATTGATAACATGCGTGAAAAATTGACCTGTATGTTCTGATTTCCGTGGAATCGACTGTATTTGTTAGTTTGAGGGGGTTATTGTTTGTGATGCTTAAATTAACCATAATTTGATTATTGTCAGATTCTCTATCATCAATGCTTCCTCTTGTGTAGAATTCTGGATTCATGTCCTCCAACTTATTTTTATTAAATCAACTCCGACGTCATTGTTACAAAACCTCACTTGGTTGGGTTATGAAACCGCATGATTTCAAATGAAAATGGCTTGTCTAAAATATAACATCATTATTTGATTGACAAATTCTTGTATAGTAAAAAAAACTTGTTTAATTTTGTATTTAGAGTTTTAGCTATGTTTTAACAATAATTGTATTTAATAGCAAACTAATTTTAAGCGCCATTCGAATGTGGGTTTGTGTCCTGTTTTGTTGCCATATCGACTTGCCCAAGCAAAAGTACTTAATCTGTCAACTTGTTGCGCTTTACACGAGAAAACTTTATACTGCTCCTAATGAAAATGACATTAACCTAGAAATTACAGCTAGAAGAGGCTGTGTAAATTTCATGATGCCGGAACTCACCGTTCGTGTGAGTTTTTGCTGCTTCAGACAAACAAACAACATGATGGAAAAATGGTACAATTCCTGGTTATATCCATCAGCCTTCTCATCGGGAATGCTGGGTATTAGTAGCCTTGCCAATGGATGGAAAACTGCTTTGCTTATAATGGCCTATAGCCTCTTGAATGGTCATATCGGCAATCCAGGAAAAAATTGTCCCTGACTATTTTACAAGAGGCGTGCACAGATCTTCCCTTTTTCCGAGATTCAGAACTAATCTACCATTAGTAATGCCCTGAGGAATAATGATCATGCTCTTAAATGAGCTACCGCCTAATATCGACATTCTCCAGTAATTGTTGTTTGATTCGAAATGCTGATAAGCAGTGGCGGCTCGTGACTTTTGAGTGAGGTACAGTGTTAAGATTGAAAAATACGACGTTGTTGATGATAAAAATCATTTTCGGCTTCAACAACATCAATAATGTTGTATTTTTCAATCTTAGCACTCTAGCTCACTCAAAAGTCGCGACCCGCCACTGCTAATTAGTATGCAACAAATAGTGTTTTGTACGTTTATTATTTATATATTTATTTGGTAAAATAAAAATGTTTTGGTGTTGTGAGTAACAAGTTTACAGATGAAATACTTTCTTTCTTTGCCAACGTTTCACTCATTCAGCATGGAGAATATCTGAAGTTACTGAGTTTTGCAATGTTTTCAATTGGTTGGCAAAGATAGCGTTTGCGGTTTTTATCATATGGATTGAATGTGCATATTGTCTCAGGAATGTCCACAATGGCTGGCGCTTAAGGTGTTTGTGCTGGCTTTCTGTGCTCAAAACTCATATTGTCAATTATTTTCTTAGGTCCCGAACCACCTCTATGCATCACAGGTACTTACAACTTACTCCATTAATAAATTTTGAAATATTTAAACACTCAATTTATATTACTATCTCTCACTTTAAAATCAATATGTATTTAAAAAAAATAAAAATAAAATTAGTTTTCCAAAACGCTATCTATGAGCGGAAATCAATTCACAGCGAATAGAACAAACCCAATGTGTGCGCATATTAATCTTAGGTTGAGATATTTCAAAGCGCCTCACATTTGATTAACGTTCATCACCATTTTCGAACGGTCTCTGTTACACGCTGATTCTTGCCCCGTTTCACCTTTTGATCAAAATGTGATCAGCTGACACGCATAACAATATAACCGTTTTGTTTGAAAATTGATTGCAATTTGATCTAAAGCTAAAACGGGGTCCGTTAAAATATTAAAAATGGGGCCCATTGTCAATCAAATGTGACGAAGTTTGAAACAATCCAACCTTCCAAAGTCCATCGTGTTCAAGTGACTTATTTACATTTTGGTACAGTTCTTTGAGGTTTGGTCTATTTGCAACCATCTTCCCATAGATTCGCTCTAGCAGAGTTACAGCCTTGTCCCAAACTGCGTCCCAAAGATGAATCTATTATGTACAGGGTTATGCAAAATGTCAGACTCAATTTCGTACCGCTATATTTCCTGGATTATGCCTTTATATGTGAGTGATCTGCATAGCAATTGAAAGAGGAGGTCCGAAAGTTTCGAATCCCACCGCTAGATTGCTCATAGTTGCGCAAACGACCACCAGAGTGCTAGCACCGCCAAGCAGCCATTTTGTATGGGTTGTCAGTAAAATGGCTACTATGCAGCACAAGGTTTTCTGTGTTCGTGAGTTCTGTAAAACTGACTCGGCAGCTGTAGTGCAGCATACCTTTCGTCTCCATTTTAACATTGAACCTCCAACTGGAAAGGGTATTTGTCTTTGGTATCACCAATTTGAGCAAACGGGATGTCTCTGTAAAGGAAAAAACTCGGGCCGACCGCGTGTTTCAAAGGAAAATGTGCGAAATTGAGTCCATCATTTTGAAGAAACCAGTATTTGTGAGGCTCCCCATTTTAACGCCGGGTTTGTTTTAGACAACTCATTCTGTAATACCATAATTATTTAAATTATTTGGATAACATCAGAGAAAATGTACAATTTACTAAGGAAAGTAACTTACCACATCGACCCCTTGGAATAACAAGGTTCCATCTGACACAGCAATGTCATGCGATAATGTGGTCTAAGGAACTGTAAGGCTCATTATTGCACAACATTGCCGTATCAGATGGAACCTTGTTACTCCAAGGGGTCGATATGGTCTGTTAAAGGTGAACGAACACATTAATCTAGTAATTCAAAAGATAAGGGTTCGATTCCTGGTTGATACTTATAAAAATGGACACAAAGATGTCATGTCAATTTTAGTTATATATTCTTCCATCTGCGGTTATTGTCCGCGAAATGCCAGCACAATATCAATGAGAAGAGACATGTTTTTAGTCATATTTTATTGAAACGGTTCTTGTAGAGATACAAACTCTCAATTCGCTGTGTACATTTAGATCGTGGTCTTAGAGTAGACTGCAGCCAGCTTGTTGAGGTTGTGTACATTTTCGTGCTTCTAACTTTGTATTTTGGTCTTAGATCTAGATTTTAATACCTACCTATAAAGTACAATAATAATAATCTCTTAATTCTGTTTTTACACGGGGGCTGCGTTTCACAGAATATAGCCTAAAAAATACACTACATAATGCATCGAAAAATGGGAAATCCTGAAGATGCCCTATGTAATGTACCCCTTGGATTTTCTTGCTGAAATCCTAGACGAGATTGTCTAGATGTTGTAAAATTGCAACAGTGTCAGGTCAGTAGCACAAGGTACTCAATGGGCACATTTGCAATTCCGATTTTCTGGAACATAGTATGTCCCCCGATAACTTCAGCAAAGCTAGGCAGCAGGCAGCAAATGCTTTTTATTTTTCCAAGACTCAGAACCAACCTACCAATGATCATGCCTTTGAGGAGAATGATTATACTCTTAACAGAACTACCTTCTTCAGAGGTAGACATTTTTCACTTCAAAATGCCAACAAATTAACAGGAGGCGGTGTCTGTGATGTTATTGATCTATGCAATATGATAATCTGATTTTTGTGATATATTATTGATGTAATATACGATGATTTGATATGTTAGTGAAATGATATTGGATAAACAATAATTATTGTTTACTACTTTTGGATAGTGTATTCACGGGGGTGGGAAAAAATGTAGGATTCTAATAAGAACGGGTGGTACCATTACGCTTTGTTGACTGTGTTGCTTCAAAATCGTGTAAAAACAGAATTGACCAAAATCTCTTCAATCTTATATATAGAAATCACATACGTATGTGTCAGCCGCAGCCGTTGGATTAATGTTATATTCTGGAACTGTCTCGCTGTGTTTCTCCCTTTGATAGTGTGCTGTGTAAATTGATTCTCTAATCTGGTGTCTGAGGCCATGTATGTACCGTACGTACGTTTGTCTGTCTGTTGTGCATTGCTAATGGCTCCGTGAACTATGTTTTTGTTTTTCATATGTTACTGTTGACCAAAGCTTGAATATTTTCCCCAGTTGTCCGCCATGGCCAACCACCAGGTCAGTCTCCACCGGGTGCATCGCCACTAACTGTATTCACCTTCCACCTCTCCTCCACCATCAAACACATCTTCATGCATCACATCGTAACCGCTTGATTTCACATACTAACTGGCGGGGGCGCACCCTGAACTGACCACATACCGTAGTCCAATTAACCAACCGACTGCATATATATATACATCCAGTTCACGGTGCGCTGCTGCTTTACTCCGATGGAATCTTGTCTAAAAGCGTTTGTCTAATTAAACTGTAATTGTTAACAAGATGGAGCGCATTTAGAAATGGTTTTATCCATGACTTGTATTGGTTTTAGGTGTTATCCATGATTTATATTGTTAACAAGATGGAGCGCATTTAGAAATGGTTTTATCCATGACTTGTATTGGGTTTAGGTGAATGTAGATTTTTTTATTAACACATTGTTTGTGGGCATTTTTTTCGTCAATCCATGACGAAAATACAGTGACTTTTTTTTTTCAAATTTGTACGTGAAATTACCTTTGTTAAAATTAGGACACAATTGTGAAATATGCAATAAATCTGTTTACTCGCCTCCTGCAAACTGTGTGTTAAGGTGTTTCAAATTTTCCACTTTAATAAGTCAATAAAACTTATTGAGAATTTCATAGCTTTCTGAAATGAAACTTTTTATCTTCCATCCAGTTGACTATACAACTTTCCGTGAGGTTAAGCCACATTACGGCAATCACTCATTTATTGTCCCATTTCATGTTAATACATTAAAATCTCCAAGGTATTTTCTCAAATTTCTATTAAAAACACCCTTTTAATTTACTTACAACTTTTTATAGTGTCTTCAACCATTTTTAAAAATATGTCCACCAGTCATAATTACCTTACTTGGAAGCCGGCTTAAAAATAATCTCTTTAATTAACAGAGGCCCAAAATATATTTTTTTTAATTTCATTATGATTTCTTGGGGATATAAATATATTTTTTTAACAAATATTTTTATGAAGTAACGATGAAGACTCGGCAATCTGTTTTTCTAAATATTAAATTAATTATCACACAAATTACATATCTTTAGTTTTTACAAAAAAAAAAATTAACAAATGTGGTGACTGTCGCTTCTTAAATATTCCGTCTTATAAGGGTAGCCTTTCTAATGAGCTTGATCAAAAGCATTTTTTTTTTTAAATTTGACTTTTTGCAACAAACATTTTGGGCTATGAATTTAATTTTTTTACACACAGTAAAACTCTCTTGTAAGGTTTTCTAAGGAAAGCGGAAAAAAAACTTTGTGGGATAAATTGAGCCATTTTTCAAATTCAGTCTTGAAGGGACCGAAAAAAAAAACTTCTAAAGCGTGAAAACTTCTTAGAAGAGTTTCACTGTAATTATAGAGAAGTTTTTTTTTTTTTCAAATTGTATACTAGTATTTTGCCAAAATTAAGAACATTTTCTTTGTTGCTTTACTCTTGGATCTGTGACATTTTCTATTTTATGGTTTTCGGGAACTTTAAATAGTGTTAAAATGTATATTTGTGCAGGGTGACTGATACTCGATGTGAAATATTCCAATCTGCTACAGTTCTGGTTTGCCGCACCTGTTTCAATGTAGCCTCTATAACATCTTATCAAAATTTTACATCATGTACCAATCACTCTGTATGGTAAAAAAAAAAAAGATTTTTTTGTTAATTGTTTGAGGAATTTATTAAATTAGTTAGAATGCAATCAAAATCACATTTAAATCAAACTCAAATTAATAAGACTTATTTATCTTTGGTCGCCACACTCTCAATATTGAATTTAAAAAGGATTTAACCCTTTTGCTTAATTATTGTCAACTATTTATAGTAAAACTTATCTATTAATTAAGCTTTTGTATTTTCAGTGAGGTGGAGCAAACTGCTAAATATTGTTTTTGTATATTCCGTACAAAGAAAGCATTCCATTTTCACAAGTTATTATAACCACCTTTAGGGGGTATTTCACCACCTCTGAGTTAACTGTTGAGTAACTATTCATCAAGTAACGTTAATCATAGCATTAACATGACTGTAAAAAAACAGACATTTACTTGACGCATAGTGTTACTCAGTGGCAGTGAAACAGATAATATACGCTAATCGACAGTTTGCACAGAAGTGGCAAAATACCGTTTGATTCTATATTAAAAGATACTTTTTAAAATGTAGTTCAACTGATTTTCCACATTATGGTCCAACTATAGTCCTGCCTCTGAGAGCTTTGTTGTAACCTCTTTCTGTTGCACACAACCTTTTTCAGTGGAGCAATCAGTGGTACGCATAGATAATAGAAACAAGGGAGATCGGCCATCGCGAGTGTCGCTGACATCGTTCACCCATACTATCCAAATTGATAGATTAATAAAACGGATAATCAAATCGATAATCTGCATTTTGATGGTAACTTGGCGACAGTCATCACCCTTCCATTCTGTATCTCGCTTTGTTTCTATTATCCGCGCCTTAGTTAATAAGTAGAAAGATGTTTGTTGAAAAAATTTCTATTATTTATGTTAATGTAGTGTATTGAATGTTGCCAGGTCGCATTGTCACAGAAGAAGGGCTCCTTCCTGGCCGGCAGCGCTGACGGGGGCTACACCTTCTGGTAGTGGGCCCATCTCTCCTGTGGGCGCCCGGCCTCCCCGCCCCCCAGCGTGCATGCGTGATGCGTGAGTGGTCGAGGACTGAAAGCCGCGTGCGTGATTGATCTATCCTACTCTCTTAGCCGGTAATTGTAATCTAAATCCTCAAATTGCCGGGAAGGCCCAACCGAATCAATATTACCGTTCTCAACAATAGAAGATGACTCATTGAAATATTAAATATTGACACAATATTAATATGTATTTTACTATTTCAAAAACACGCCAGAAATAACGTTATCGCTGCAGTCGAGATTTATCACTGTCTTAGCATTGCCAACCTTCACATCCGCAGGCGTCTCCCAATACTTGTTGTGTTTTTAAAATATCAACATTGTAAATGTACTAAATTCTAAAAAAGTCTGGGTTAGAGTCTCTTTATTTTCAATCAATCGAAATGTTTAGGTCAAAGGTGTAAAGTTACATTGGATTTCTCTGTATTTCCCGTGAAATGTGGCCGAGTGTGTTCCGGCTCTACGTACGGGCAGGAACCTCCCGGTCAAGCGTATAATGGTTAGTGACTTCAACCAGTGGCTTTTTGTAAAAGAAACGACTGATGGATTGTTTTCTGTTACGAGGATGATAATATTCATGTAAATTGATTATTACGAGTCGGAACTTTAATTCCTCTCTGCCATTTGGTACATGGCGCTCTGCCAAATTTCTACTAGCCTTATTTAATATAGGCAATATCTTCTCCAACCCGATCCCGCTCTGGGATGAAAACAGATTAACAAAGTGAATTCATCACCGGAATGCAGAACTCGGCTAGTTCATTGGAAATATGCACAAATTAAATTGTAAAGCATATTACATATATTAAAATTAAAATTTCTTTTATGCAATACTGTTAGAATAGTTTTGCATTCATGTGGTGAATTATTTGCTGGAGGATGAGTATTTTTCCTACTTGAATATAAAAAGATACTAATTTTATACAATTTTTATTGTGTACATCCCGGTGAAAACCTGAAGGGAAGAATGATGAGGGTGCATTTAACAACTAAAATTTGACATTTGAATTATTCTTTTTTCTCATTTAGTTTTGCACCCTTAGCGTTCTTCGACTGAAATTTTTTAAAATGTTTTTTTGACAATATTGTTTAGATTAGCGATGCCTGGGTGGAATGACAAATCCCCAACTCATCATAAATTAAAGATTATCGGACAATCGACTTTGGTATTCATAATTTAATACTGGAAAAAATGCAATAATATTTCATAAGAATCATTCCGTTTGTTGTTATTTTTAATTATGATAATTATTTAACATTTACGCATTTCCAAAAAAGCAGGAGCCGTTATTCCACTCGCGCCATCGCTTTAATTATTTAATGCGCCTTCCCGGTTAAAATAAAAATCGCAAAAAAAAAAAACACGAATGACGACGAAGCAAACACATGTATTTAATTTAATACAATTAGTCGTAAGTAATGTTATATATATATAAAGAATAATGTATGTATTGCAGATTAAAAAGAAAATGAACAAAATACTGAAAAGCAATTAATATATAACTCATTCATTCTTAGGGAAATTAAAGATAAAATCTTCATTCCGGCAGTTCTTTGTCTAAGTAATTTATTACTTTGCTTGAAAAATCATCAAATCTTTTATATTCCAAATAATGTATTCTATTTAAAATCCTATGAGCTATCCCCGCAGTTCTGTGGTGGGACGCTAAACCATATATTGGATGCTATCGCGTTCACGAGATCATAAAAGCTTAACCTATATTTTTTACCTATCAGCATTTGTAATCATCAGATTAAATTCCAAATAAGTATTATTTTGTACTTTAAAAGTGGTTATAAAAATCACATTAAAGCAAATGGAGCCCAAACAATGACGCTCTTTTATAATAAGCTAGTGAGAAAATGCCTTTCATTGAGAGGAATACTCTAATCATAGATTTACTTGCCCTTAACATTTTTTGGAAATAAATTTTCTCACAAATTGAGGTCACTCGATAAAATTTAGCGTCTCAAGTGAAACATATTTGTTATAATTCTCATTGCTCCAATGGAAATACAAATTATTGTGTGTAAACTGTAAGTAAAAAAATAACAAAATATACAAATAACAAAAGGAATTAGATCTTATGAATTTTAACATCATCCCTTTGTAGTTTTGACTAAATACTCAAAAATCAGTCTTAAACTACCGACGTTTTAGACATAAGTTTACGGTAAGGTACAATTTTATAAAGGAGACAATTCTTAGTACGGTACCAGTCAAACTAGACAGTATTAAAATATGAGACAGATATTCTGTTTGTGATCAAATCACTCGGAAAGCAATGGAACGGGAATAGCGCAGTCAGTGGTTATTTCCTTTTAATTGTTATTATTTGCAGTGCAAAATTATTATTGTTATATTTCATTTTGTAAACTCACAAAAATCAAGATTCAATTTTGACAAATTTATATATACAAAAAAGTAAACTGTTGATATTTTATGTTTTGTTCTCAAATAAGAACTGTCCGTATTGATAGTCTTGTCATTTATTATCGAAACAAAATAATATTGTGTTTTCCTGTTTTATTTTTTATTGATTATATTGAAATTGTTGTTACGCCGGTGGCGACACTTATCACTGAAATGGCAGAATTTTATGACAAATATATGTTTTTTTTTTATTAAACCCAACTCTTTCATTTCCCAATACATACCCCCTTATCCCATTCCACAATGTGCAATGACAACCTGACTTTCCTTTGTTTCTACATTGGTTATGTCAATAGAACTCGGCTACTTCTCAGAATCTTACGATTAGCTTTCTAATTAACGGGGAGAGGGACGTCGGAGAGTTATTATTTATTAATTCAAAATAATAATATTATTGTGCAATACAATAAACATGGTGTTTTTAAAGAGAATAATATTTACTACGTTTTTTTTTTTTATTTGCATGGGCAATAGCATTTATCAAAATATAATCAGAAATGTTACACATTTCTGACCGTTCTACGCATGTTTTACAAAAACATTTAAAAAGTTGAATATCCTTAAAAAATGTTGTGAAGGTTTTTCTCTAACTTGTCGATAAGATAAATTTAAAAAAAAAGAACTGGTTTAATTTTTTTATGAACACTACGTAACTTTAATGTTTTTTTTTTGTATTGCGGATTTCAAATCTTTAGTTATGTTAATTTACAAAAACGCAACGATAAAGGATTAAAAATACTTTTCTCCACTGTAAAAATCATATTCGTATTTTAAATATTTTGTAAAACATACAATGGGACGGTCAGAAAAAGTAATATTTCTAATAAGATTTTGATAAATACTATGCCTATGTAAATTTATAAAATATTTAATAAATTTGTTTATATTTAAAAACATGTTTATCATATGGCGTAATAATACTATCATTATTTTGAATTAATAAATAATAACTCTCCGACGTCCCTCTCGCCCTTAACCTGTGGAACGCCAATGCGCATTATGGAGCAGCCACACTATTCCGTTGGATCCCGATGCGCACTACGGAGGCGATTCGGAGTGGTCACGTTCTAAAGGGATTTTCAGCCATAAATATGTTCAGACAATACTCAAATATTCGATTGGCAAATGAATAATGCTATGTTAAAAAATATTTTTGGGCTTATCTTCTTTTTTTTTTTTTTAACATGAGACAATGACACACACCGCCTTTACACGCACTCTTTCATGTAGAAATGCTCAATATTCCTGCCACTGGAACTGGTTCAGTTCCTCTTGGAGTATCAAATATATCAAAAAATCCGACTAAAAGTTTTAGAAATAATTTGAGGATTTGTTTTCTATTATTTTGAGGAACCAGTTCCAAAAGTAAATAGATAAAGAAACTAGTTACACGTCGGTCTCCGGCAACTGTAGCCGCAGTGACAATTTCAGATATCAACCATATCTACTTTCCTGTATAATCAGAAGAATATGCATACTAACATTTGGCATTCCTTTAAAGGCCAAAAACCATGATTCTGTGCGCAAAAGAGTGCAAAACGATTTGGATATCTAATGCCTCCCCTATCGCGTGGAGGGCATAGTGGCTTTTTTATTGAGGTAGAGTAAAAACAAATTATAAAAAACATTCCATGTTTTGAATACCTAACCAAAGTTATTTTTATGATATTAAATTAGTACCTAATATCATTTGTTTTTAATGTCATTGCCTAATATACTATTAAAAACTAATCATATCGTTTTTTAACAAGATATATTGCCATAGCGGCATATCCATCCTGAAAGTGGAATTGAACACCATCATCGTGCAGATGATGAATGAGATACTGAATTAATTGTTTTCTTTTCACACTTGAGCTCCCCGGAAACAGTCAATATAAATTGTCAAGCTTCAAATTCGAATCATTCGCCATCTCGAATGGAAATCGCTTCAATTGCCACATCAATGAACAACACTGACTGTCCCCGGGCACCAAAGTTGCTCGACAGCTGACAAAATAGCTAATTCTTAGATAAATGTGATACAAAAGGATATTATTTTCATAGTGGAACATTAAAATGCAAGTAGTTCGGGATCTCTAGGGAAAATGAGTGGAATAAACGAATGATTACGCTTTTGTTTTACATTTTTTAATGACAGTAAATATTTCAAAATTAAATACATAACAATAAACAAATATTTTAAACAAAGGTACTTAAGGCAGAGAGGAATGCCAAATTTCCCCTTGAAGAATGGTCCGTATTCCAGAAGTTAATTTTTACAGATCAGCACTATCTATTCAAGTTATTTCATTTCAACAGATTGATTTTAGACAAAAATTCCTTACCCGCCTCGCAATGTAGCCCAACAAAGGAGAAATACAGTTCACCTGGTTTATACACCCTGCTAAAATAATGAGTGTTTTGTCACACCTTTAATAATGGAAATATTAAGCCGCATTTCCTGCGACTGTTTTTTGAAAACATTTACACAGAACAAAGGGGCGTTACCGTACACATTTCTGCGTGCGTACAGAATGTTTTTGTCTTCCGACACCGATGGAGAACATTCCCCTCGCGGGTGAAAAGGGGAATGGGGGAAGGGTTTGTTTAATTTATTAATAATCGCCGCGCTGTGCGGGTTTATCAATGCCTCATTTTTGTATTTCATCATAAATCGGACGGGTTTTTAGGTAATGTGTACTGAGCGAAATTATACTATATTATTATAAGAAGTTTGCTTATGTATCAGTAATAATAATAATGTATTTAACTCTTATTTTGTCTGCTATTTCAAATAGCATTAGAGCCCTCGTATCAAGAACTTTTTAAAGTACACATCGTGAGGTAAATATGCATATAAGCACATCTTTTTCTTATTAGTTTTTATTATTATTAAAAGAAAAACCCAAACTAAGAACCTAAAATCTATTTTATATATAACTAGCAGATGTGTACCCGGCCTCGCTCGGGGACAATAATTGATTTGACAGCAAAAGTGACTATCTCCAAATAAAGAAACATTCATTTGAATTTATTTCATTCCAAACATTTATTTTTTCAAAATATATATAAATCATAAAGTTCTTAAGTAGGTACCTACTCGTGTTTTCCATTTTTTAAATATTCTACCCAAAAAAACCTTCTTCTTTTGAACATGCAATCTGTGGCTAACCAGAGTGTTATATCTATGGGTTAACCTAAATAAAACATGGCGGGTTCAATGTTTTTCATACTAATTTTACAAAGTTATGTTATAGCAACAGTTTTACATATTGGATTTCTTTCAAACTACTCTCTAAACCTTCCCGGCACTAATAAAAACAAACTGTGCTATTTTCAGCGAAACCGGTCCAGTGATTTTCGAGAACATCGAGGGCAAACAAACAAACTTGCATTAATTTTTATATATATAGATACAATATATTAATTAGACATAAAATAGGTTTTTAGGTTCTTAGTTTAGGTTTTTTTACGTAAATAAAAAAAAAACCTACGTATATACAAAAACTTTAAATTAATTAAAATGAGTGATTTTGCCTCTCCTGTGACTGAAATAGTTGTTCCTCGTTGTAATTTAACTAATAAAAAGTGTTTTTCATGAATATTGTGAGTATTAAGAAAGTCGTGCTTAAATGCATATTTAATCATCGTGATAAACACATTCATTGGCTATATATTACAGTGGTTTACACAAAACATTTCTTATTAATTTAACATACATTGTTTTTTTTTATTCAAATGATATTTTATTCCAACCTATAAAAATATGTAGTACATTCTAAAGATTTGTCTCATTCTAACTCATCTTGTCGTCTACGCAAAATGTTTAGTTTTTAACCAAAACAAAACATTTCAGCAGGAGAAGGAATGTGTATAAAAACAAACGTTTATGTGTAATGTTTCGAAAAAATGTTCGCAGGAGACGGGGCTTTTACCAACTCCACGTTAACAAAAAAAAGTTATTTTGTCGGCAAATATTAGTTTTAGCAAGAAATATATGGGGTAGATTGGTTATTTGTCAACCAAATAATCTCAGTAAAGGCTTCCTTATAAAACAATGGCCCTTAAAGGAGATTTCGCTGAAAAACTATAAGCCAACGGGGAGCCGTCCCGAGATATATAAACATTCTTCTGTTTGTCCTTTGTTTTTATAATTTCTCTTCTTATACATATGTATCAACATTAAAATAAAAATATATTTATCTTTGGATTCAAGTGCCTAATTACGTTACAAGATATAATTAAAGGAGAGAGTGCTGTAACCGTTATCCACTTGAGGAGGCGGCTATGGAACTTGCATTAGCCTAAGTTCAGTCGTCAATATCAGCTATAGGACTCTCAGGTAAGGTAACCCACTCTCTAGTCTCTAGGACAGTCTGCCTCCACTAACATCAAATACATCCTGCACTAAATCAGTCTTCCTATGGTGGCCGCGTCAGCGCCACTCGCCTCATCGCCTGACAGCGATTCTGTCACCACTCATCTTGTTTCCACTGACAATGCTGTTGCCACATTGCCACTATATACATATCTACAGCACTGAAGAGATAAACCGACAGAAGTGTGCTGTGGGCGTGTACGTGTGCCCAAAATAAGCTCAATTTTTCCTTATTTCTAGTGTAATTAACCAAATATTTTCAAAATTCGAATTTCTTGAAACAGATAATCAATTTCTCTGGCCAGTCTGGGGCCTAAAATTCGAAAGGACCTATGTAAATAATAGGTGGTTATATATATATATATATTACACTTCTAGAGATTTTCTATTCAGTGGTCTGTGGTCTGCACGCAGCAGCATAGCAGCAGCGGGCCGAACACAACTACTGACCATATTGACTCACACTACTATTATACAGGCATTATTGTTCCATTTGTGTTCTGTAGGAATTGTAGCGTCGGTAGGGAGTGCGGTGTCCGCCCACAGATCCCCGCACCACCACATCGCTGCCGCACCGCAGCCAGTCATTGGTGGCCTGCGCTGCGGCTGGGGACACGTGGTGTGTGCACCACGCACGCAACCATTTGTGCCAACGCGCGTCCAGACGAAGTGTGACCGAATGGTGCATCTGGAACAAAAATAACAATATGATTTTGTACGTCTTCAATAGTAGGTAGAATTCAACGCATGTTGCTAAAATCGTTTACCCATACTATTTCAAATCGCTTCTACGCACCTTTGTTTCTATCTAAACACTGATGGTCTGTGTAGTTAAGTCGCCCCCCGTCGACGGCCGGCACAATTCCATGTCATATTTCATTTTGATTCTATTATCTAAATAATTAGTCGATGAAACCATTGAAGTATGTAAATGAGTCTACATTCCATGCAAATCAGTGTACAATATTGTTTTCGCGCGTGAAGTAGGAAGGGGGGGAAGCGGCTCTCAATATCGCCCGAATCATTGTGGCCGCAAACGAACTCAACGGAGTCGTAGAACATTTGCCTTACCGGAGTGCCAACTTCATTTACTCCTTGAGTTTTTTAAAACCGATATAGGGTTACAGCATTGCTTTTTCAAGAATCTTTTCTAGAATAACTTGTCCAGTCTTGTGGGCATTTTGCAGTTATCATTGGAGATCCATACCCAGCGAGCGCTTGTAATCGACTGAAGCCCGTGTTACTCTATGATGGCAATCGGCCGCATGGTGTTTACTCCATTTGCATACCTCAATGGATTAAACCACTTAACATCTAAATATATTTGGGTTAAATTAATATTGATTGAAGAGATATAATAGTACAGTTAAATAGATCTGCTACATCTGCGTATCTATTACTAACTTCGTGTAATCTAGGTACAAGTGAGTGTTTGCAATGCTCAGTCCTGGTGTTGTTACATTTAAACAGTATAACTCTCGTAGGTATATGAAATTGAATGAGGTTAATTAAATCAGGGCTGTCTATACTACCATTTACAATTTTGAAAATAAATATGAAGTTGGAAATAATTCTCGATCTGATAGATTTAGTAAATTTAGTTCTTTCATCAAGTAATTATAGTTAATGCTTTCAATGGGGATACCGAGTTTCATGAATTATAATGAGTTTGGCATATAAAATAAATAAAAAACTGACCTTCCTAGCTTGTCCCAAGGAGTCCTGCACGTACAAGTATTGGTCATTGTTGGCTACAAACATGATCTGATGCAAGTTAATGAGGCACTCTGTCCCATTGCCATTGACATGGTGCTGGGAGGCGGGCTGTGGAGCGCCGTCCATCAGCAGCGAGGAAATGGAGGGGCTGGCCGAGGGTCCCGGCTCGCTGCCGTCCCCCTGGGGCTGGCCGCTGCTCGAGGAATGGGGTCCGAAACCGTTAGAGTTGGCGGCGAGACGATGGGAGTGGGTATTCTGTCGGCGTTGTGATCGCCGGATGTTTCGCTGGAGGAACATGGCCTTAGGACCTATCCAGCTGGCGTTCTGTCTGGGATAAAAGTTTTATTTTAAATCAATATGTATTTATAGACCGACTTCTGCATGAAAATACTGAGGGCAGTTCCGGAGGAAAGATGTCCAGTGCAAATTTTGGGTAAAGAAAACTCCAGAGGCTGTGTGAGGAGAGGCTGGGCCCACAATGTATGGAAACCACTGAAGTAGTAGAGGACAGAGATGCCTTGTCAGAGCGATGGGTCCCCAACTCGAATAGGACAAGGGTATGTTTTAAGAGTGGATGAGATGATAATAGGATGAGAAAAGAATCAGCCTGGCAAACAGATGCTACTATGTTCTCAAAGACATTTCAAATTCAATCTCTATAAAAGAGATGATTGCTTAGCTAAAAGCAATGACTCAACAGCAGTGGCTGTTCGTGGTCTAAATCATTGGGAGTTCAACATTACAGCGACTTAAAAAAAGGAAAGAATTTCGGCTTTCTGTGAACAGATTTTCTTCTTCATTGAATATTATATATTATGGAGTCACTTCATTTCAGAAGCTGGTGCGGGGAGGTAGGTATTAGATATAAAAATAAAATTATATTATTTTAGACAGCCACAAGTATTAGGTAATACGAGAAAAGAAATAGGTTCACATCTGTGACAGGATTTATTTAAAAAAATTAATATTTCTTATAATGCTAAAACTTTTAATGATTTTTTTTAATAAGAAATGGTCATAATTCCGGCATAAATTAACTGTTCCAAAATTAGAAAAAAAAAACTTTTAAATACTAAAACACAACACAACGAAATAGAAAAACACAGAAGAGAAGTAAAAAAAAATTGCTTAATCGCTGCGCACCGAAATAGCAAATTTTGATTCCGATGCACATTCTGGCACTGTTCGAACCGTATTTATATTGTATGAAATTTTCCATAGGTTTTTTAGCTCCATATGTGCGTTCCGTGATTTGCACCGCGCTGTGTTCCTGTAGGTGTTTTTTTACTAGAGTTGTGGCACGCTGTTTAGGTATTTGTACAAGCAAATACTATGGAATAGCGGCACGCTGTTCAAACTATAGTAATATTATAATCCAAGTGAGTCTCGTTCGCCGACGTTTTTGTTTGGGAGTTTACTGCACAACCGCTCATTAAAGAAAACCGCCACTTGACTGCTCGACAGTTCGATCAGTGCCATTTTGATATTTTTTACATTTGAATAGAACTCGTTTAACTCAGATTCTCGGCCCGCTTCAGATTTTGACCAAATAGTTATCAGCATTATACCATGAAACACCGCAACCTCAAAATTGGGTATTTTTAAGGAATCTTTGAAACTGTCTTCTTGGATTGTTGCCAATGGAAAATATTATTCGTGAAGAAAAGCAACAGGTTTCCGGAGATTTATAATTTTGGACAAAAGGTTTTCCAGAAACTTGCTGGATCACAGCACTGTTTAAAATATTAATAATTAAAGATTTCAATTTGTAAGATTAACTTGTTTATTTACGTTAGTTGCATTAGCGCGAATTAGAAGTGATAAAAAATGGCGGAATAGAATAGAAATTCGCAAATTTTCTAGTTGCATCGTCATCATTATTTATAAATTATAACAAGCTGAGCTAATCTAAGGGTCCAGTAGGGAGGTATTGTTAGAAGGGGAGATTAATAAGGTAGAGCGGTTATTTTAAAGGTTATAGGAAAGGGGTAAGAATTGATGCTAGAGTATTATGACAGGTAAGTTTTCATTATTTTCCCTCTTTTTTCCTCTCCTGTGACAAAATGTTTCTCAAACTTCCAGCCTTCCAGATGTCACAGTTTTCATATCGTTACCCGCCGAATAATCTGATTAAAAACTATAAAATGACGGTTCCTTACACATTGTAACAATGTTAATGTTTATACTTAATCACTTTTAAAAAATAAGGTAATACCACAAATAATTAAAATCATTAATATTGAAAGTTTTACCTGAATTCCCAAAACTATCACAACACAATATTTTTTTAATATTCTACACTTTATCGGACTCCTGGCAACAGAATATAATAATAGGATAATTGATAGAATTTGTGTAAAGCGCAGAATGAGAATGCAGTTAGAATTTGTTTGAAGTTATAGGATAAACTGAAACGAAAAAACTGACCGTGTTTATTTTGTTCAACCTTCTCGACTAGGGCCTGCTACTGGACAGAACACTGGACGTTGGCAATAATTCGAAAAAATGTCAACGCCGTTATCGCTGACGATGGTCAAGCGTTGAAAAACAACGCCGGCGAGGATTTATCAACTAATTTATTTCGAACGATTTATCAACTGCCCGATATATATAGGTAGTATATTATAATATAAGATACAGTACAATTTTTTTCCAAAAAAAATAATCACAATATCGGCAAATAATAATAATAATAATTGGATTATTTGTGTTGCGCCATTTTTGTGAAAAATCACCTCAAAGGTGCTGTACAAATATTACTTCCTATTCTCTATCTAAGTATGTACAAACAGATACAGAAAAACATACTTCCCTGCAGCTAGCAGGTCGCTACAGATGAACACAGTTTTATTAGAAAATTTAAGCTTAGAGAAGATATGATTTTTTTTCGGTTGCTATTTTATCCTCCTTTTCTATTGATATTACATTTATTAGAAGATTGGTGGCACAAGAAGAGTTGGTATTTATTTGAAATATTTATAATGTTTAGGATTGGATAATATTCATAAAATAACCTTAAATAGCTTAAGAAGTTTTTAATAGATATTTACATTTAGTTATTAATAGTGGTGCGGACTGTGGACGCATTTGCGCGCCGGTGCGTAAACTTTTTACTTATTCTATAAGTGACTTTAGGTAAGCACTAACCGGCTAGCCTAGCTACATGTGATAGACATTGTGAAGCTGTCTGAAACGTTGGAAAAATAAAGAGGAAACGCAATACAGATATTAACCCCAAAACTCAATCACCAAAGCTCCCCGAAACGATCAATAACAATTATGATTTATAATTGCTAAATAATCGTTAATAGAGGTAATTGAATGCGATTTCTCATTGACAAGTCCCATTGACAATTTACCGTCTCAGGGCGCGTCAACTAATCATATTATTTTGATGTTGACGCCAACATTTGTCAACTGCGTTAAGAGTTGGAGGCATTTTTTAGTGTTAATTTCCAACGGTTAGTTATATTTTGATACAGTTACTATTCTGTATGTTCAGTGTTCATTGGTGCGCCTGCGCGGCAGACGGTCGATGTTCCCAGCGCTGGGACCACGGAGCGCATGCCCCTTGGCGCGGGGACGCATGGCTAGGGAAATTTCCCCGTATTAGGGAATTTTTTTCAATCACCATCTTCTTCGTATGGTGGAGGATGAAGATCACGTTGAGAAACTAAGATTATTCAGCCAATCGATGGTTTCCAGTCACTAGATTCATCACAGATGTATCATCCGGGGAACTGATTGAGTCATTAAAGAAATGAACCTATAGAAGTGTCCCTATGAATCATTTTTTGATGTGTAGTAAAACTGCGAGAAACGTACGGGGTTTTGCCAATATGGAGCGATTCCCTTCTTAATTTCCCTGCGTGCATCAATAATCATAACCACTTGGTTTACTAGTCTCTCAAATTTCACAGGGTTTGCTCAACGAAACAATAACACCAGAAGTATTAAAAACACATGTTTTTTTAATCCTACCTGATCATTTGTTTGATCTTCTACCTTGTAGCCGGGCTATAGGAAGACGTTGAAGTCCACAATGAGCTCCGGGTGGTCCTTGAATAGGTTGGACACTCGGGCAATGACAAGTGAATTCGTACCGCCATTAACACTATTTTTCTTAATTCGTTTTAATAGTTAAATTAATACCTACAGTTTGAATTTTTTAAAGCCCACCAAAATGGCCAGAATCCGAGCGGTGACCGCATGATGTCACACAAAATGATTTTACGCAAAAATAATTTAGGAACGAACAACCACGTGACGTCATTGTAATGGTACCATGGTTTTGATGAGATGGTTTTTTATTCACTTTTAAATAACAATTTATAAATTCTAAGTATTATATTATATAATCAAATTTATATATTCAGAATCGGCGTTTGTTGATCTATAAGAATATACAGTTTTTTATTAAGCCATAATATTTTTCACTTCAGTTCCCATTGTTGAAATTATTTCTTGAACAGATAATTAGTTTCATTGGTCTATCTGGAGTTTAGAAATCGAAAGGTCTGATGTGAACTGGCGACATCAATTTTCTTACAGATCGGCATAGATCACCCTTCTTGGGATTATCTGTTCAGTGATTTCTATCATAACACTGGATTCAAACATTCTACGGTCTATCTCATAGAACAAACCTTTCTATATAGACAAGAATTGTACCGCGTTCACACTTTTTCTATTTTATTTCATAAACATAAACACATTACTGTACTGTGTGCAGAACGCGGCGTTCGCGTAGCAACTGCTGTTCACGCAGTTCTTTTATTCTATGGTGTATATCAGAGCTGTAAGCTTTGTAAACATTGCAAACTTTGTTAACTTTGTAAACATTGTAAACTTTGTAAGTTTTGTCAACTTTGTACACTTTGCATACTCTGTAAACTTTGTAAAGTGTAAACTTTACCTGCTCTCAACACAGGTTCTCCTAGTGAGACAGGCACATTCATTTTATAACATTAAGATTGTATAGATAAATAAATTAAAAAATAATTAAAAAATTACGGAATTTCTAAGGATTTTTTTTGTGACATGGCATTACTTTTCATGTTCGTTGTTTATTAACGTAATATTTATTAAATCAACTTCGTTGTTTTGGTTATTGATTAATCTGCGTCCGCTGTTTGGTGCGTGGGAGGTAAAATCTTATGTAATAATATAGTATTCAATGGACGATGTAAAGCTTGTGAGGGACAATAAAAATTATACTATTAACAAAATCATTGGCATTGTAATAGTTTAATATAATTACGTAGATAGTATACACTGAACATAAAATACTTAGAAGTGTGGTCATCGTGGTTTATACCGATTTTGGAAGTAAACTGATGTCGTTAATATTCATAAAACCTTTCGACTCCCAGGCCCCAGATAGGCCAATGAAATTACTTATCTGTTCAAGAATGAATTTCGATATTTAAAAAAAAATGTTTTTCAATTTCACAATAGAAGCAAGGAAAAAGTTTGCTTACTTTCGGGCGGACAGATACGTCATTTAAAATACATTTCTATCGTTTATCTCTTTGGTGATATTATATCAGTGCAAAAAAACTGCATTTTACGGTTTATTTAAAAAAAAAACACATCCTTTATTATGTAATTATCTACATAGAAATTTATGTTATGCCCACTGCAACACTGAAATTGTGAAAACATTAAGCTTTTGATTTATCCACGCTTTAAAAACCAAAAAAGAAGTTTACAGTTCAAAGTCGATGTTCAAAGCCTAGCTCTGAGGACGCATGATTTGCGCCTGTAGGGGATAGATTCCGCAATCTACACAACTCTAATCTAAAAGCTTCCAACTTAGTTCAAATCTAAGCATTGAGGGTGCATACTTAGCGTCTGTAGGGGATAGATTCCGCAATCTACACAACTCTAATCTAAAAGCTTCCAACTTAGTTCAAATCGAAGCATTGAGGGTGCATACTTAGCGTCTGTAGGGGAGAGATTCCGCAATCTACACAACTCTAATCTAAAAGCTTCCAACTTAGTTCAAATCTAAGCATTGAGGGCATACTTAGCGTCTGTAGGGGAGAGATTCTGCAATCTACACAACTCTAATCTAAAAGCTTCCAACTTAATTCAAATCTAAGCATTGAGGGTGCATTAAGCGTCTGTAGGGGATAGATTCCGCAATCTACACAACTCTAATCTAAAGCTTCCAACTTAGTTCAAATCTAAGCATTGAGGGTGCATACTTAGCGTCTGTAGGGGATAGATTCCGCAATCTACACAACTCTAATCTAAAAGCTTCCAACTTAGTTCAAATCTAAGCATTGAGGGTGCATATTAGCGTCTGTAGGGGAGAGATTCGCAATCTACACAACTCTAATCTAAAAGCTTCCAACTTAATTCAAATCTAAGCATTGAGGGTGCATAGTTAGCGTCTGTAGGGGATAGATTCCGCAATCTACACAACTCTAATCTAAAAGCTTCCAACTTAGTTCAAATCGAAGCATTGAGGGTGCATACTTAGCGTCTGTAGGGGAGAGATTCCGCAATCTACACAACTCTAATCTAAAAGCTTCCAACTTAGTTCAAATCTAAGCATTGAGGGTGCATACTTAGCGTCTGTAGGGGAGAGATTCCGCAATCTACACAACTCTAATCTAAAAGCTTCCAACTTAGTTCAAATCTAAGCATTGAGGGTGCATAATTAGCGTCTGTAGGGGATAGATTCCGCAATCTACACAACTCTAATCTAAAAGGTTTCAACTTAGTTCAAATCTAAGCATTGAGGGTGCATAATTAGCGCCTGTAGGGGATAGATTCCGCAATCTACACAGCTCTAATCTAAAAGGTTCCAACTTAGTTCAAATCTAAGCATTGAGGGTGCATAATTAGCGTCTGTAGGGGAAATATTCCGCAGTCTACACAACTCTAATCTAAAAGCTTCCAACTTAGTTCAAATCTAAGCATTGAGGGTGCATACTTAGCGTCTGTAGGGGATAGATTCCGCAATCTACACAACTCTAATCTAAAAGCTTCAACTTAGTTCAAATCGAAGCATTGAGGGTGCATACTTAGCGTCTGTAGCGCCTGTAGGGGATAGATTCCGCAATCTACACAGCTCTAATCTAAAAGGTTCCAACTTAGTTCAAATCTAAGCATTGAGGGTGCATAATTAGCGTCTGTAGGGGAAAGATTCCGCAATCTACACAACTCTAATCTAAAAGCTTCCAACTTAGTTCAAATCTAAGCATTGAGGGTGCATAATTAGCGTCTGTAGGGGATAGATTCCGCAATCTACACAACTCTAATCTAAAAGCTTCCAACTTAGTTCAAATCTAAGCATTGAGGGTGCATAATTAGCGCCTGTAGGGGAAAGATTCCGCAATCTACACAACTCTAATCTAAAAGCTTCCAACTTAGTTCAAATCTAAGCATTGAGGGTGCATAATTAGCGTCTGTAGGGGAAATATTCCGCAGTCTACACAACTCTAATCTAAAAGCTTCCAACTTAGTTCAAATCTCTACACAACTCTACACAACTCCAACCTAAAAGCTTCCAACTTAGTTTAAATCTAAGCATTGAAGGTGCATAATTAGCATCTGTAGGGGAAAGATTCCGCAATCTACACAACTCCAATCTAAAAGCGTCCAACTTAGTTCAAATTCAAGAATTGAGGGTTCATAATTTCCGTCTAAAAGGTTGGCTGCTCACTAGGCAGCCAAATATATTTCCATAGGTCGCACTCGGCTGCCTATCGTCGTGTTTCGACTGGCTCCCGCAGCCAACGATATCTGACTGTAGCGCGTTCGCTTGAATACATTTTCATATAAATTTAAAGATCTATTGGCCTTGCTGCCTAGTGCGTGGCCAGCCTAAATGAGAAATATCATAATCTACACAACTTTAAAGCTACGCAGATTGCATATTCTATTGGCATGGCGCATACTGGACATCATTTGTGAATATGATACTGCAATGGACATAACTCCAGAGTTGTGAGGATTGCATGAAATAATGTTTTACCTCTTCAAGATCTTAAGAATTGTATTCAGACAGGAATTACAAATATCTCCACCGAGTTATATAATTCACTTCCACCGGCCATAAAAATAAAATCAAAACCTGGCTCAAAGAAGACGAGTTATCCAGCATCTTGAAAAGAACTTTTCAGGAGCTTAAAAACAATCAGTTCTTAAATAAAACCTAGTCCGCCTTTAGCACGGGAACCCCCAGTGAGAGAGCTAAGAAAAACATTACAAATTGTCTTAATAGCTACATAAAATTTTATTAACGTATTGAAACTAAATAAAAATAAAAAAAATAGAAGGAGGAATATTAGGAGTAAGGAATAAAAGACATGGTTTATTTGTATTTGTTTTTTAATTGAAGACTTTGTATAAATCTGTACACAGTTTATAGCTAAAATATGGTCACACATCTCCTCGCACTTCCGATGGCTAACGTTAAATACAACCTATCACTAACATTTAGATTATTATGCACAAAATACACCCGTCTCTACTTCAAATAATTTAACACGTACATCCCTACCAAGTATTACTGTTACATAACCAACCTATCTATCAGTCGAGATGGAATTACAGCGAATTATCCTTGAGCCGTGATGTAAAGACGCATTTTTCTATGTTCATGGCCACTTTTACAACAATATACTTTGATAAAATATACAAAGACGCCGGGTGGGTTCAAATTCGCAGCGGACACCCCTCCGCACGGTGCAACTGCATATTTAAAACAAACTACAATCGCCTGCACAAGTTCTCAAACGGAATGAATATGAGAGGAATTTGGAAAAATGCACTCAATCGGATATATCGTTCGCATACAATGAAAAGTGGCAAGTCAAATAAAGTTGTTGGCAAGAGTGAGGTGGATAATTTTCGCATGGATGCAACGCTCGTAGTATCTTAAGTTAGGATATATTGTTTCATATGTGTAACAAATATTCTTACTTGCGAAGCTGTGAGTTTGTGTCCATACAAAGGATTTCAGTATTAGTCTGCCAACGGACAGGAATCTTGACTTGGCCATTTTCATTTGCTAATGATATGCAGTTGTATTCAATAATAAAGCAAATTTGATCAAAAAGCTATTAATTGGCAGTGGAATGAGATAAGTGTTCATAAATGGAACAGAGCCAAAGAAGCAAGTCGGGCAACTACTGAATATGGATATAGAATTGCAGGAAATATGAAGAGGATAAAGAAATATTACAGAATACCTCTGGTAGGCCACATTATGGAACCAGTAGAGATGGCTTAACATCCCAATGACCCTCGGTGAACTTTATTAACCTTTTGGCTGTATTAATTACCTCAGATTGTTCAGTACCCTCAAGCGGCACTTTTTCGGCACTATCCTAAACTGTGTATCAATGCTGATTTTGCTGAAACAAACGTATGGGTTCCATGACAATTCAAGTATGAATCAGCAAGTTTTGCCCTGCAACCTAACATAATTATTATTTTTATAAAAATATTAATTAGGTTAGGTTGCAGGGCTAATATTTCTTTTCTTCATACTTTTAATGACTAAGTATACGTGTGTTGAATTATTTGCTTACCAAAAGTATGATACGATCGAGTGCAAAAGATTAAAGGAACTGGACTACTTCCAAAGTGAAATGTGGGAGATAACACAATTGAGTCTGGTCTGTGCTCGCGGGAGCCGCCGAGACAGGCTCCGTACCAATCATAATAAAAATTAATCCTTCAGGCAATTATAATGATATGTTCATTAAAAAATAAATTAACGGATGGAATGTCGAGAGGAATAAATTGCAGTGTACCGTTGGACGTTATTGGGTTAGTGAGTGGCGAATTTGAACACAGCCCCCGCGCCAGATAACTACATCGGAAATACTCAATACAAAAATGACATATTTACAAGAAGGCTACATTACGCGTATGATTCAATCTCACTTATGAAATATTGAAAAAAAAATACATTCAACAAAAAAAAAAAAACTTAATAAGATATAACTTGTTTCAAGAAAATAATATTACCTACATTTATACACTTACTATGTACAGTCGCAAAGTACAACAACAAAAAATATGTTAATATATCACAATTCGATCGAGATTGATTTAAATGTATCGTTTAAAATTAAAAAAACTTTCAACACTCAACACAGGCAACGTCAACTGGTAAATGTAACTTTCAACAGTTTTAAAAATAAAAATGCATTTTTCCCCGCACACTTCATTGCAGGTCACAGATTTGCAGGTGGCCCCCCACTGCAAGTGAATTATTCTTCAGAACCTCAATGAGTTATAAAATAAGAACATAAAAACCATTAATCATTATTTTTCTTTCTGCATAGGGCCAATTTCATGGGGATGCCCGAGAACAATTAGTTCTATTGACATGGGATAAGATATTATAGAAGAACGTCCAACATTTGGACAAACTTCAAAGGTTCAGAATGTATCGATTACGAAAAGACAGAAGAGAAAACCATTTATTTTTGCTTTATTACCCAACAAAAGAACTTCAAAGTTAATTTAGTATTTCATTCGAAAATCACAGCAATTCTTACAGCTGACAACCGGTTTTAAGGTGCATTTTAACACAAGACAGAAGGAGCCAAGTTAGATGGTACGATTTAGGACAGTCGAAAGCGTTCTCTATTTCGTTGCCGTGAGGCAGAAGGGAGCAAGCAACATTTATCCGATAATTGTAAAATATCAACTTTTTTTACAGTGTATAAATAAGGTACTGTATAGTAAGTACAAAAAAATTCAATATTAAGCAACTTACAGCCCGACATTTAAAAACAACCCAAAAAAACTGGGAGTGCTGCGATTGTTTAAAACGTTTTAAATGATAAAACCAAGGTGTCTTAGAGGAAGATTATTGTAAGTTTAAAAAAGCACAATGGTCCAAGAGTGTTTTTTACTTTCACCAAACGGTGTCTAGAAATCATTAGTACTTTCCGAAAGGAGATGATTCTACATCGCACATTAAGAGAACTTTATGTTTTAACGCTTTGCACAAGAAAATTGTATACAGAAAAGGTTTTTTTTTTGTACTTCTGAAATGTATATCTCGAAATAACCATGTATTATTAGATGTTAGATGAATAATTAAAAAAAAAAATCAAATTCACAGATCAAAATGTAAAAAAAAAAAAACATTAAAAAAAAGTATTATGTTTTGCATTGTTTCTTTAAAACGAACTGTCAAATTTGAAAGTCATAGTTAGCAGCTTGGTATTGCCATAGTTAAGAAAAAATATAATACCACTTTATTAAATGTCTACTTTTTATTGACAGGCTATATACTATACACCAGAAGTTCTTGAAGGCAAATAAAACAGACACACGAAATTTCAACTTCTGATTAAAGGTAACCAAAATTCACATACAATTTTCATTGAACAAGAACCACTACGTAAATAAAAATAATGCACACTTAAATTTCCATCAAAATTTAGTAAATTAGGTTTACATATTAAACCTTCTGCTTTTTCTGTGTCTATATGGTAAAACTTCGTATTTTTATTTTAAAAAATCATTGGGAATGATCAGTGTATTGTCTCCCTAGCAGTATTAATGAAGAGTTGCAGTTGGGATTTGAACCCAGGTCCCCGGATGTACAGTGAGGGCACTTGACCACTTTGTTATCACCGCAAACGGTCTATGTAATAAAATTTGTGAAGGAGATAAAATAGACGCATAATCATTAACGGTTTTACTATGTACAGTGGAACTTGCTTAAGAAGTTTTTTTTTCCAATCCCCAGAAAACCTTATCAGAGGGTTTCACCGCATTTAAAAATTAATTGACTCAATATTTCTTGAAATGAAACTAAACTTGATTGCAAATTTCATAGTAAAAATAATAAAGCTATTGAAAAATTGGCCCTAGAGTAAACATATTTTTTTGGTTGGTTAAAAAAAGATCAGTTAATAAAAATGTGGCACTAAAATTTCCACTAGGAGAAACAATAATTAATTGAAACGAGTAAAAACAATGTGAAGCATATATAAAATGAATAATTGAAAATTATTCACAAGTATTTGGTGCAAGAGCAGAGCAGCCATTAATGATTGGGGTACACGTTTTTCCTTTTTTTTTTTCAATTTTCCACGATTTCTTAATAAAAATATATAATATTCATATACTATTTTATAAATATTTTATGGCGACGCGCGAGTCGACGTTGCACGCGCGTCCGTATCACTGCGGGAACACGTCCCGACATTCACATATATTGTACAATAACGCGTCAACTGTTACACAAAACTAAATATTTATTGCTATGATTCAATTACATGTTGATTGACGATTTTAGAGAAATCATTTAATGCAAAGTTTTTCTGCAACGCGGCAATAATAAATATTCTATAATATTCTAATAAGTTTCAGACAAAAAAGTCAATATTTATTTTATGATCTGAAAAGAGCGAATGGATTTATAAAACCTTATTGCTGCAGCATAAAACAAAAAAATTTCAGTTGCTTATACCATGATTTTCCGGACACCATGTAAACATTAAGGTCGTGTGGAATAATTTTCGATTATTCTATCGAGTGATGCGAAAATAAACAATAGCAGGATGTGTAATTTTGATAACAGTTCACGCTGTATTGTATAGCCGCCTTTACACGTTGTATTATTCCATTTTTAAATAATTAATAATATTATTTACATTATGTACAATTCGACATACTCTCTATCTGTGCAATATACATTAATTTATTCATTCGAGTTTATTTTTCAATTTTTTTTTTCGTACCCCATTCAATAATCATTGCTCGGTTCTCGGCTTGTTTATTTTTTTTATAAATACCATTCCGAAATTCTTTCGTCCGACAATTTTTAAAAATTTACGACATTCAGTCGTTTTAATCCAATAGAATACACTAAATTCATATATGGGATTTCGTAAATCCAATATACAAACGTTGGTCAGAGTATTATCACAATAAAGAAACTCAGTTCGGAGTGGTATCTTTTTTTTATTTATTATCATTATTTAAATATTTTATTTTGACATTTATTTTTTATACATTTTTAATGATGAAAAATAAAATCTTATTTTGCACGCGGTCGACATCTTACAATAATTAGGATATGGGCACAAATTCAGTTGCCTATTTCTCGGGAAAGCGCTACAAAAAATTATTGCCGCATTACGAAAATCGCTTTGGCTTCTGTAAAAGACTTGCGACGTGAAAATGTAATTAATTTATTGAAAAATAATTGCAGCAATGAAGATTTTTCATTCTGGCCAGATTTACCAGTATTTTATGTTTAATTATCAAGCATTATACAATGTCTACCAAGAAATGTTTTTTGGGCAGATCGTCGGGTCGACGCCAAAACTGCGAATCTGCAAAAGTATCATTTGGAGATACTGATGTTTGAGGTTTCTCAACTAATATCTAAAAACGATTTATGTTAATATCCATATATTATGAATGAATACGAAGCTGGTTTAGTAACAATATAGATGGATGTTTGATGCCAGTTCAGAGACTTCAATATCTCGATGTGATGTTTTTGGAGATTTGCAGCTTAGCGTTGCGTTAGCCCGACGATATAATTTATCATTTTGTGAGAATTCACCAATTCCCACTACGCTAAGAAAAGAAACTCAGAAAGTCAGAAGTCCCATCAAATGGACGGTTCTAATATGAATTATTGCCAAAGGTTTGCGGAAAGAAATGGGAATAAATTAGTAAATGGATGTGTTATATGGGAAATAAATCAAGGATGAAGTATGTTAGCTGTTAATCTTGACGAGGAGAAAGTGGACATTAAGAGTTTTGGTGTCTACCAGGGAAAGTAAGAAGCTGGGATTTTGAAGTATTAATATATATCTAGTAATTTGAAGATCACGGCTCGAGTCCCGCACGAGTCCCGGTACATAGCGGTGGTGTCTTTCCCCCTCGAGGAGATGGGACACTGTCGGAAACACAAAACTAGCCTGTATGACTGAGGATATACATCATTCTGAGATATCCACTTGCGGAAGCAGCGTGGAACTTGCATTAGCCTAAGTTCAGTCGTCAATATCAGCTATAGGACTCTCAGGTAAGGTAACCCACTCTCTAGTCTCTAGGACAGTCTGCCTCCACTAACATCATATACATCCTGCACTAAATCAGTCTTCCTACGGTGGTCGCGTTAGCGCCACCCGCCTCATCGCCATTCGTCTTGTTACCGCGCCGACTCAGCCGACGACACACGATGTTGCCACTGATGCAGTTGCCTCTCACGGTGTTGCCACTGGCGAAGGTAAAAAAAATCCGCACTGGTGGGGGTTTCCTTTAGAGCGGCAGGCCGAGCGCCATGGCAGGCGGCGTGTTGACACTACTACTGACGCTGTTGACACTCACACTCCCACCACCCGTGTTGTTAACATTGGCGGTGAGAGTGGTGAAGGTGTTGTAGGGCCGGTAGGGGGTGCGGTGGCCGCCCGCCGCCCCTCGCACTATGGTCCGACTGCCGCGCCGCAGCCACTCATGGGTTGATCGCGCCGCGGCGGGGGGCACGTTGTGCGTGCACCAGGCACGCAGCCAGCTGTGCCAGCGTGCGTCGAGCCGGAGCGTGACTGAGGGGTGCGTCTGGAAAAAATAACATCAAATTAACTTTGTATTCTGTGCAATTTACACTGGTGGCATTAGTGACCACTGTCTGTAAAGCAGTCGGGTAGCTTCATTGTTGGAAGCTCGCAAGGTCGTGTCGGGTAGCTTCATTGTTGGAAGCTCGCAAGGTCGTGTCACCACTGAGATCCAAATATTACCAGGTAGCTTCATTGTTGGAAGCTCGCAAGGTCGGATTAAGAACGGAGATTAGCTTCCGGGCTCTCCAATTATCTTGGTTAATAAACGATAGTGTTTTATTTATTTATTTAATATCAATGGTAAAAATATACTTATTCTCTGTCTTATATTTTGTTGTAAGATGAATTTCATTGTCACAATGATAATATACAACAGAACAGTGTTTGTAATACATACTATAGAATAATCATTTTTAAAAGAAAAATGTTTATACAGTGAAGCCACCTTTAGTGCTTAAGGAAGTTAGATTTTTTTGATCCCTCGAAGACTGAATTTGATAAATAGTCAATTTATCCCGCATACAGTGAAACTGAAGTATTTTTCTCGGTACAGTTTCGCTGTAATACACAACAAGAACATTTATGGTGAGATGTGAAGCTTGGTTAAACAATGTAGCATAATTAACAGACACCTTGGTCTCGGTGTTGGATTAACTTTCATATCGGGTAGGAAAGAAAAACAAGTCACCCACAAAAAGAGAAAGGGGGGTAACACTTTTGAGAGGCCTATTCTAAAGCTGGACGCTTGAAGCTTGGTTACCGAGTTTATGATGATTTCTCTAATATTAAAATTATGTTTTTAAAAAGGAAATCAGGAATCACATGATGATATTGGAATACTTCGGTAACTAGACTAGTAAGTTGAAAAATAGCTGAAAATTGGGTAAATCAAAATTAATAATGGTATGATTCACTCACTTTTCTGGCCTTTTCTAAAGAGTCCCGCACGTACAGGTACTGCTCCTTGTTGACCACGAACACCATCTGATAGGAGTTGGCGTCGAACTTGCACTCGGTGCGGTCCTCGTTGACGTAGTGCTCGGTGGCGGGCCGGGCGGCAGCGTCCAGCAGCTGCGGCGGGGAGGGATTGGCAGCCGGGCTGCCACCCGAGCTGTTGGGCAGGGGCAGGGCAGGTGGAGCCACGCAGCCATTGGCGGCAGCCAAGCGAGCGGCGTGCGAGTTCTGGTGGCGCTTCGAGCGGCGGATGTTACGCTGGAGAAACATGGCCTTGCGACCTATCCAGTTGGCGTCCTGTTTAGAATAAATAATACATTATAAATGATTTACGATAAACTGACTATAGTTATGTTTAGCCATTGCGAATACGAACCTCCTTGATAAGAGTTTAATAATCAGATTATTTAAATGTTCTTGATATTATTTGTGAAAGGGCAGAAAGCCCATTACCACTGAAGAGATAAGCCCATAGAAGTGTGTTGTGGGGCATGCCTAAAGTAGGCTTAATTTAACCATACTTCCATGCGAAATCGATCAAATAATTTTAAGTACTGAAGAAATTATTTGTTAAACAGATAATCAATTTCATAGTCGAGAGATCTTCGTGTAAATTGGCGAAATCAATATTTTTTCAAATCAGTGTAGACCACACTTCTAGGGATTATTTGTTCAGTGGACATAACCCACATTTACAAAATATTATTATGAAATGTTATACAGAACAGGCAAATTACTTTAAAATAAGTGTAAGAATGACATATTTCAACATACACTTTGATTGGAGTGTAATGTGTTGAAATGTCCTGGTAAAGCAAACATACCGCAAGTCTGGATAAAATGTGGGCAGAGTTCCAAGCAAGCATGTCCGGAGATAAAAAATGATTCACTAGAAGGTAACAAATGTATGCGAATTCTTGACTGAAATTTTTGTAAATGTGGGTAATGAATGCCCCCTACCCTCCAGGTTTGCACAATTCCAACCCCAATAATTATTAACTTTTGCCAAAAAAACACAAAATGGTTTTTTAATTCGACAAATCATTAATTCTCAATTTATTTTGGTCCATGCGTGAAAATTAGTCATGTGTAATTAGAAAAAATGAGTTTTTTGCGAAAATAAATTATAGGATTTTGTATATGTGATATGCTAACTGTGGAGATAAAACGCAATGAAAATTTATTTATGCGGTTATACATTGTCCTAATTTGTATTATTATTTTGTAATTCTGCTCAGATTTTTCGATCAACACGAATTTACGTCGATTATCTAAATTTGAAAACCCGACTGCGAAAGTTATCGACGGTGAAAATTAGATTTAAACGGGAATAAATCATATTATTACGAATTTACTTCGAACACCTAGCAGAATTTGAAGGCGGCCGGCTGCAGAACTCGACTTATTAGCAATTTATCATTTTTTCCTTAAATTACGAATCACATGAGAATTCTTTAAATCGAAATTTGGTCGATGCCCCGTGGATTTCTAATGATGGGGGGGGGGGTTCTAGTGTACTAGTTGTTAGGATGTCACTTTGACGTGCCAAGATGAAAACTGACGAATTTTGTTTCTACAGAATCAAAAAATATTACACATTTCAAATATAAAATAAAATTAATTGTTTGTAAAATATATTTTATATCATCGCATGCTTGGATTATAGACCCTTTTTATAATTTGAACAAAACATATACATCAATTTCAAATCTGAAAATTTCACCCTCGTACAAGAAATTACATTGTTTAATATAATGGGACTCACTGAAAATATAATATTTTATTCTTTATAAAATACAAATGAAGTCCTGCTAAGCCAATTAATTTGGCTTTTCAACGGATGCTCGCTCATCTCTTATGAGTTGCATATATACTAATATTAATAAATATTTATATATTTGATTTGGTGGCATATTTAGGTTAGTGAAGTTGGTGCCAAGTGTTTGCTGACACTCGCTTGTTGTTTTAATTATAATATTCTAAAAGTTTACAGTGTTTACATTAAAATTATTTTTTTCAATTTCTTACAAATAGATCTTTTTGAAGTCAAATAACAAGTTGGAAATTGCTGTATTGGAGCCATGCAACTGCGGGTACTGTGTTCGCCTCAACTTTTACTGTGAAACGTGTGAATAATTATTTTTCTAAAATTGGACTGCATTTTTGACTCCTACCGTAAAATTAAAAATTAGGCTTTTACAGCAGTATCGCTTTCCTGTGACAATACATTATTAACAATTGTTATACTCTTTTGTACAGCTTACTGTTATAGTGTAACTACAGGTAAAACTGTTATTAATTATGCTGTAACTACGTACTTATATTGTACCTACTTACTTCTTCCACTCTTAATTATTATTGTATGTACTATATTATTAGACTCCTTTGTATAACTAACAACGAGATAAATGTATCAACATGTAAAAGCCTTCTAGCTGTCAATAAATAAATGACATAATAGTTATAATTTGAAATGAGTCTTACCTTAAAGAGGTCCATGGTGTCCACGGGGTTGGCGTACCGCTCCCGGTAGCGCGCCCAGTCAGCGAGGCGTGCTGGGGCAGAGGGTGGGTGCTGCAGCGAGGGGGCCGTGGAGGTGGGGGCGGTGGAGGGGGGAGAGCAGCCCCCGGAGCCCGAGCAGGTGGGGGGTGCGCCGCCAGATTCCAGCAGCTCGAAGGTGACGCGCGAGTCTTCACCGCCGTACTGTGGGGGAAAAAAGAATTTTCATATAATAGAATGCGTGCATATTTAAATAATAAATAAAGAATGGACCCTTCCAAATCAAGGGTACCAACAGAATTCAATTATTTTGCATGATAAAACCAGGTGAGCTATTCCGATTCTTTTTATGGAAAATTCCTTTTCCTTGGGCTCCTTTGAGTTCTTGCTTAACTGCAGTCATTGAACGAATGACATTAATTAAAAATATCAATATTTGTGTAGTTTTTAACAAAAAACAAAACTTTATATGAACATAATTAGTTAGTAAACATTATATGGATGTTGAAATTTTCAATATAGTTCACAAAACAACACACGACAGTCGGCGAGCATAGAGGAGTCTTTCCAGCCGTGCAGTCCAATGAACCCAATTCCGAAGGTGGTGGACTCACTCCGAGTTCGCAAATCCTGATTCCCTCGTTCTGGACTCACTGAAGGAGCGACTAAGAGTTTGGATTGTAGTCAGAAATGAAAAGCAACCCTATTCGATAGTGCAATATGAACGATTTTTGCTTCTGGAATCAGAAACACCTGGAACAGTAGGAAGTTACGTAAGTAGAACGAAAAGCGACCATATTCAAAGGTGCAATATGTACATTTTTCCTTCCGGAATCAGAGACACCGCGGAAACTGCGGAACGATGACTCCTACCGTTTCACCGGATTTGGCGGAACAGCGAACCCGAGCGGATTGAAAGACTGAGTCCATGTGGCTGAACTCGGAATCGGGACAGAGATTGCGGAAAATGTCACTTTTATAAGTGGTTAAAGTGTTTTAAAGAGGTTATTTCTATCTAGTGGGGTGGGTACCTTCTTACAAAACGTAATTCTTCATTAATAAGGCATATTTATGCAATTTAAAAAAAAAAATTGATTAAACTGCATTATAATATACAGTGAAACTCATTTAAGAAGTTATCACGCTTAAGAAGTTCTATTTTTCAGTACCTTAAAATTTCCAAACAAAAAACTGCAAAAAAAAAAAACATATTTTTTCCCAGATAAGAAGTTTTACAGCTCAAACTGCGTACCCACTTAAGAAGTTTTAAAAAAGTTCAGCGGTGATTTCAACACAAACGAAAACTACTTTCGAAATATACCTGAAAATGTTCCCTTTTGCCCAGTCATAAAATTTATGGCTTATTTATTATTATTAAATTTTATGACTTGTTTATTATTATTATTAAAGTTTATAGGAAAATCTGCATCCCATTTAAAGGTTTAAAAATTTCAGTGGTAATACCATCATAAATCAACTAGTGTTTGTTCAACAAAGTTGTAAAATGACTTTTGAAGCAAATTACGGTACACCAAAAGTAATAATAATAAGAGTTAATTTCTATAGCACAGTTTTGTGAAGGTTCATCTCAAGTGCGCTTTATACTAACTAACCTAACCTAATATAATTGTAAAATAACAGATATACTACATAGTATATCTGTTATTATAATATATATAGAATATGCAAATTTAAACTATGATATAAAATATTCATGAGCAGGTATTGTAAAATAACAATTTAGAAACTAAGGGTGTAAATAATCAAATTTAAAGTAGGTACAAATAACAACAGAGCAAGAGAAAATTATGACATTATATACATGGTATTTCACTGAATACTAAGGGAATTAAATAACAAGGAGAAAAAACCGCAACTAAATAAGCTATGGAGGATTAAAAGAAAAAATGTCCTGAAATTCTGTTTCTACGTACATGAATTTATGTTTTATGTCGGATAGGATTTTTTGAATAATTTTGTTTTCAATACCCGTTTGAACTCTGCTAAATTCTGAATGTTAGCAATATTTGGGGGAAGCTTATTCCAGATGACCGGGTCCGATATACAAAAAGCGCAATCATAGTACACGGGTTTATTTGACCGAGAGGGTTCAACTAATCGGTTGGCAGCATTTAAATCTGCTGACCTCAAAGAAAGCTGTCGATCACCTGGGTTTTGTCGGACACAGAGTTCAAATGTATAGGCTGGTGCCTTTCCGAGTGCTTCGAAGGTTGTTAAGCAAATCTTGAATTCTATTCTTTCAGGGCATCGAAGCCAATGAAAGCGATCCCTTAGAAGTGGAGTTATATGTAGAAAAGTAGGTAAACAAACCCTCTTTCGAATAATTTAATTACGACATAAGTGAACTAGAGTTTTTAAGGGTGACTTTCCTTTGATGTTTGTATTATTATTGTCTGGCAATTTATATTTGCTGACCGATGGACTTTATTTTCCGAGGCCTAACTCACAATTCCCGGCATTTGAATAATTTTTTCCAGTTTTATGGTACAGTATATTATTTTTTTCGTTTTCCGCCGACATTGGCATTTCCCCTTTATCTTTATCCAACTTTATCAGATTCCATGTCAAATGTTATCTCAACGAAAATGAACATTTGCTTGTTTATCAGCGGCGGCTCAAAATTTTTGAGTTTGCTACGACTGAAAGATACAAAAGTGATATTGGTGTGGACGAAAACAATAAAATATTTTATATTCACTTTACCTATAAAATTATATACATAATACTATTTACCATGTTGGGTACAATACTAACAGAAAAATCTTCATAAAAAAATTGTCAAATTTGGATCCCACTTAAGAAGTTTTTTTTTCGGTCCCTGGAAAACTTTTTGGAGATGACCAATATATGATATGGTTGGTAGTGCACTTACGATGCACATCTTGAAGGCATGCTCCTCGCGCAGCAGCCGCTCTGCGCGTCGCTGGTGGGCAGCCATGGCGGCCGCGGAGGGATTGGGGCCGGAGCGATGGCGCTCCTGCACGTGCAGGTCCACGCAACGGGTGGCCACGCGCTCCTGAACACATTGCTGAAGCTGCAAATTAAACATACATTAGTTGGGATCAAATAAGTGACGCGACGATTAGAGGACAATAAACTCTTCTTCCTACAAGTATTCAACTTGCTATTACTATTTAAAAAAGAAGCAGAATTCTTTTAATACAGTGAAGCGCCCTCTTGTTTTGCAAGGAAATGGAAAAACTTATTATTTTTTGTTTTTGTAAACTAGCCTCACTAGCGGATAATGTGTTTATATATTTATTTAATTGTATTGTATATATCTATCTGAAGTAGTTTCCCCAAAATAGCTATTTATATCCAGAGAAATGATTCGAAATTTTATTATATTTTCCATAAAGCTAAACAAGTGTACTTCGCTATAAAAAATAAATTATACGAGGCACATTAAATGTATTATTTCTATGAATACATTTACAAAGAATTTTTTTTAGTGATAGTGAAAAAATATATTTAGAATTAATATAATCATAATTTACACTCTGTATCAGTAAATATGAACAAACAAAATATGTGCAAAACCCCCACGGAAAGAAAGTATATTTTGACATTGCCGAGATTGGATGCGCTGGTGTCTGCAAAATTTGGGTAATTTCAGCGCACTATGAGTTAAGCATGAAAACTTCTCAAGTATAATGAGTAGAGCGAATGGATAGACAGGATTCTCACAGGTGGGATGAAAGAAGTAATCGGGGACTCCACAGGAAGACATGTGAATCATGTCAAGTGTCGGGGCGTAGCGACAGAAGAGAATGTATGAGATGATATATATGCAAGGGGTGTTGGTATTCAATCCCCTGGCCACCACTTCACTAACAAATTGATTTCAACTCAAGGTAAGATTCACCCTAGGACCTTTTCATAAAAATATTAATTCATTAGAACACAACAGATTTAAGTTTTCTTTAAAAAGGCTATAAAAAATAAATATAACTGTGGGAAATGTACGGGGTTGACGTGAATGCTATCAATATTTAGCCATTGCCAATACGAAGCACTTCCCTTGTTCATTTTCCTGTGTGCATCAAGAATCTACCAATCAGGTTACTTTTACTTTTACTTGTCTCTCTAATTTCACAGGGGAACAATCAATACACCTTATATTTTTATCCCTAAAAGATCAGTTACAATAAATACAACATCAGATCTCTTAAATCCATAGATAAGAGAAACAAGGTAGATTGGGCGTGAATCATTCTTAGTGTAGCACTGCGCTCATACCAACATTGTTCACCCATACTACTGTAAATAGCATCTACGCAGTGGTGCCCTGCCATATCTGCTTGTTTCTATCATCTATGGTTACATTAAAACTGTCGAGAGTTAAATGGCTCACCTGTCGGACAGCATAGGAGACGATCTTGTCGAGGGTGAAGGCTACGAAGGCGTGGATGCCAAACATCTCCCGGAGGCCGTCCTCATAGGCTGAGGCCTCCATGTTGCCGTCCAGCACTGAACGCACCATCTCCAGCAGTGCCGAGTAATACTGCGACACGGCCAGGGAGTCTGCAAGGAAGGGGGGGGGGGGGATTGTTACAACAGGATTTCAAAGGAATTGCCTTAACTATGGCAAATTGAACTCTTCTTTTGATAATAATTTCAATTGGACTATATTTCAGAGGAATGATTGAACCATTTAGATTCGGCAAGAATGACAAAATGGACCAGATTTGTCAATAATGACAAAATGAAGCAAAAATTAGACAATGACAAAATGAATCGAATTTGGCAATTGACAAAATGAACCAAATTTGGCAATCAACAAAATTAATCTAATTTGGCAATTGACAAAATGAACCAAATTTGGCAATCAACAAAATTAATCAAATTTGGCAATTGACAAAATGAACCAAATTTATCAAGAATGACAAAATGGACCAATTTTGACAAGAATGAAAAATAGATTAGATTTGGCAAAAGAATAACAGCCGTTCTCCCCAACCGTTCGAAAAGTATTTGCTCTACTTGATTGTCTCCAAACATTTTTTTATCTTTGAACTTCCTAAATTGTCTATGAATGACTCACCCACTTCTATGGAAAATATAATTGTATCCCCACACGTTCATAGTCAATAAAATGACATCAAAGTAAAAACTTTCAATGTTAAATTAACATAGACGAGTTAATTTTCTATTTATTATGAATACATATTATTTGTCTTAAATATTGTAATACAAACACCAACATTTTATATTTAAAAACGTATACAAGTGTTAGCTTGACTTTTACTAAAATGCTGCAGCGAAAACGAAAGTAGACTTTTTTGACGTTTGTCTTTCGTGCGTTCTACCAATTTTCAATCAATAATTGTGAATAATATTTTCATCGTCGCTGTCTTCATATTCACTGTCCATACCCGCTATTGGTATCACATTAAAAATATCGTCAATTTTGCTCTCCATATTCAAAATTGTAAATACACAATAGATACAAAAAATAGTTTGCCAAACGAATGACGTTTGACCATAGATATCCATGACATTTGACATTTACGGTCATTTGACACTTTTTATAACTAGTCTTTTACTGAGGAGAACTTTAATCCACAAAAATCGATAACTTAAGATGATCGCAAGTTTGACTGAGAATTTCGTTGGGAAAGGCGAATTTGTGCATTTGAACAGTGCTGAGGCAAAATTTCGGCTCAGCAGTTGCTCATAAGGTTGGGAAGAACAGCCGTAAGAAAATCGGCTTGAGTGACTATGGACAAATGGAGAAAAACTCACTGTCTGGCTTGAGACGCAGCGCCGTGGCGGTGGCAGGTTTACGTAGCTTGGCGTCGCCGGCCTCCTCGCGCGCTAGCCGCTCCGCCAGCGCCTTCATCTGTGACAGGCGCTGGCACAGCACAGAGTGCAGGCGCAGGAACACGTACCAGTGGCTGCTGCCCATGAAGACCACCGGCTGCATCGAGGACATGGACCACTAAGGAACAAACAACACAACGTCAAATATTTACTAAACATTTACTAAACGTTTACATGGAGTCAACAAACATTTATAAAATTATTACCATTATTATGAAGCCCTCGTCTTTTTTAGCTCTGTGGAAGTAATTATAATAATTTAAAATTTTACTGTTTTATTAGTTATAGTTAGTAGGAGTAAAGGCTGAACAGCTGTGCCTACCCAAGAAAAACGTACCATAAATAGAAATATCTGATCAAAACGTACATTTACCATGAATTTGTATGCTAATTTATTCAGTAGACCACATGATAATAAAAGGGCCAATTTCAAAGATTCAAGGCACAATTTGTAACCCAACTTGACAAAACTCCACACAGGCTAGATTTGGTTGTAGGGCAATTAGTAGATATATTTGTTTAGCATTGAAAAGTGAACCATCCTAAAACCTGAGGATCTTATAAACATGCGTTGACTCTACACCAGTATTTTCAATCAGACTAAATCCAAAACTCTCGTCCTATTGCAAAAGTGTCATCTTACTATTGACAGAAAGCTCCATAGTAGCTCACGGTGAAAAGGTTGGATTGACGTTGAAATCTCATTGGTACAAATTTCATGATGCCAGAGCTTATCATTACAACGTTCTAAATACTATTATCAATTGGAGAGAGTAAGCAGTCTATCTTGTTTTTATTTTTTCAACAGAAAGTAATTGATGTCTTGTATTTTAAACTAATAAAATAATTAAAATTGTAATAAATGTGGGAAACGTACGGGGTTGACGTGAATGCTATCAATGTTTAGCCATTGCCAATACGGAGCGCTTCCCTTATTAATTTCCCTGTGGGCATCAAGAGTACTGGCCACTGAGGTAGACCAGTCTCTTCAAAATCACAGGGAATCTGAAAATGATCAATTTATTTCCCCTTCCCCATAACTATGAATGGTAGATCCCTACCTTATCTCTGGGAAGTAGGGACGGGAGTGCCGCAATGGTGATGTCGGTGGCAGGAGTGGTATCCATGGGTTCCACCTTGACTCTTCCGGAGCAGCTGTCTGAGGACCCTTCCCTCCGTCGGCCGGCCTTGACACTGGTGGCACTGCTCTCCGATGACTTGGACCAGGGTACGGCATCTATAGAAAACAAACAGTTGTCGATTAACTTCATTTCCAGCATTCATTTAGCAAACAGGTGTATAAAGAAACTGTTTGCCTAAGATATTTTCAACACGTTGCTCACCAAACTGAGAACTTGAACCTGGAGAAACTCACGGTAACTGGCAAAATGGAAGGCGGGGGAAGCAGAGGAAAATAATCCACGTGTTGAAATGATCAAGTGTCACAGGCATCCAGAACGTCGGTGTTCGCGACTGTCCATCCAGCACGGGATCAAGGAGCGGAGATTTGTTCCCAAAGGAACGTTTCAGCAATCTTTCCAACAAGCCTTCCATTGATACGCTTGGTGTAACTTTAAGTGACCAGCTTAGGCCTGGGGGTCCATCCAAGCAGAGTCAAGCCTCTCATCTGGACATACTGTACAGGGCCCGCAAATACTGCAGATAGTGCACTACTGTTGACCTTGTACAGATAGCATGTGCGTCCCATTGAATTTGGCAGCCACCTCTGGTCTAGAGCCCCAAAATACCTGAAAAACCCTTGACTGCAGAAACGGGAGGTAGATAGGCAAACAGATTTCCCTATTTTAACAAACGGATTGTAAGCTTTTAAAGAGCAGGCATCAGGTGGGAATGCTATTCTTATTCTACCGGTATTTTAATGGAAGATGCTCAGAGGAACTAGCTTTGTTGGTCCCTTCGGAATCAGTGCATAGATGGGAAACATGCCATGTTGACATGTCACATGAGAAAGACTCATTTTTGAGTTCAACATTCCGGTTGTGGAGCAATGTGCCGGCCTGTTTCTTCCCTCATACAACTGGGTCTCTTTAAGACCCATGTTCACGCCTTCCTTTCCTCAAAAAGACTCCACACAACATCCCCAAAGATGACAGGCTCCTGTGTGGAGTAAATGTAAAACAAAAAATGGAATTGCAGTAGGGATCAAGATCCTCGGCAATGAGATAATGACTAAAGAAGATGCACAGAAACTGATTTATAAATGCAAGATTTGGCTTACCTTTATTGTCAACATCTTCGGCGCTGTTATTTCTCGTGGTCTTGAGGTTCTCCTTATTCTCCCGGTTGGACAGCTTCTCTGATCTTCTGGTGGCCTTCTCCGCCGGGCCCGTATTGCTATCAGACTCGGAGGATGCCTGAGGGATAAGATAAATAATAAATCATTCAATTATCGGTGATGGTTTTGCTTCCTACACGTTGCCGTCATCATTCCATATTCAAACTTTGGACAACAAGCAGCTTGTTGGTTGACCAGAAAATTGGACTTCATATGCCTCAGACATAAATAGCTGAATGGACAAATGTGTCAGGTTCTCACTCACGCGGCGCGGCTTCAATTCATCAGCTAGCCAAGCTTCAAGTCTTCCAATGTTTGTACCAACATGGTACAGTAGAACCCTGTCAATTCGAAATCCACAGGACATGGGGAAAACCAAATTTCGAATTAACAATTTCCCAAGTAATACAAAATTTAAAGAAAAAAACCAGTAAAAAGAGGAGTACCACGGCCACACCTTCAAATTAAGGTAGGTATTTGAAGTAAATTCGTAATAATAGGACTTATTTCCGTGTAAATCCAATTTTCGCCGCAGGCTCTTCAAATTCAGATAGTCGAAAAAAAATTCATAAAAATATGATATATTCACGTGTTAAATCTGATTCAGAATTATGAAATAATAATACAAATTAAGACAATTACACGTTTTTTCATATCATCGGGGATCTAACGTAGTAAGAATTTTACAAATATTGCTAAGTTATTTATAACCAACGTATGAATGTTTGATATTTTATTTAGTTATTGACGATTAAGTCTTCAATTTAAACGGCTCTGAATGTGCTTATATTTATGTTGCAGCAACAATAAGGTGTTAGGTTAAAATATCATTACCGTCAATCCTTTTACCGATACAATAGATATGTTATGATAATGTGCGGTACCTCTCTCTCCAGCTTGACATTGACTTTGCTGTCGTTAACGGGCTTGATGTCGGGCGCGCCAGACTCTGCGTCGCGCTCCTCCGAGCCGCGCGCTGGCTTGCCATCCTCGCCACCTGACAACGGGCTATCAAGGGCCACGTCCAGCTCCTTGTCGTCTGTTAAAAAAAATTATATCATTACTCTGTTTTATAGAAGAATAATAATCAACAATTCAATTGGTACGGAACGCTTCTTAGAAATAAAAAAAATATATATACAAAAATGATCAATAATAAATGTGGGGAACGTACGGGGTTGACCTTAATGGTATCAATGTTTAGCCATTGCCAATACGGAGCGCTTCCCTTCTTAATTTCCCTGTGGGCATCAAGAGTTCTGGCCACTGAGTAAGGCCAGGCTCTTCAAAATCACAGGGAATCTCAAAATTATCATGCTTTACCCTTTCAAATATCTTGTCAGGGTTTATCCGTCACACAACAAAGTTCAGACTAAAAATTTCAGCACTCGGCGCCTAAGCGGATTAAGAATCAGGAGATGATTATGCTCTATATGAAAAGTATTGGATCAAGAAGGGTGATACAGTAGAACCCCGTTAATTCGAAATCCACAGGACATCGAAAACCAAATTTCGAATTGACAAATTCCCATATAATTCCAAGTTTTAATAAAAAAAAATATTCCCTTAAAAATTTGGATTAGTAATGACATATAATTTTCATGGCTGATTGATTACCGACATAGAGGACCCTTCAAATTCAGATACAACACGTAAATTTATAAAAATACAACATATTGACATTAATCGAAAAATTGAAGATGTTACCGGCATGTCGGATTCAAATTTAAGAAATTCTATGAGATTTTTCAAACAAATCGAATTTTTTCAAATTACAGACAAATTATCATGAGCAAAATTTTGTACGAAAAAATTCTGGGGACTTATTCAACAAAAATTTCGAATTACAGTGAAAAAAGAAGTTTGGTTTTTTCAGTGCCTTAAAGTCTGAATTTGAAAAAATTACCTAATTTATCAAACATAAGGTTATCCACTTAAAAAGTTTTTGTTCGGTCCCTTGGTAAGCTTCTTAAGAGAGTTTCACTGTATGTGTTTTTTTCGATTTATCAGGGTTTTATTGTATCGGGATAAAAATTGATGGATCTTTTTTGATGAACCTAAAACTTATTTTTATGGAACTCTAGTGAAGATTGATTTATATTCAGGATTTTTTGTGTTCACACCAATTTTCTAACACGAGGAAACTATCAAGGAGTATTGGAGAGATAAAACTGACCTGAATTTGTTCATGTATAGAAATAAGGTTGGTTGGAGCCTGCTTACCATCATCCCTCTCGTCATCGCTGAGCGGCACCCTCGGCCGCGAGAACAGGTCAGGCAGGAAGTGCTTGAGCAGCTGCTTGATGCGCTGCTTCTCCTGCTTCTGCACGGCCGTCTGGCGCCGCACGTGATGGATCAGCAGTTCCGTGGCGTCGGCCAGGATGGAGCTGCCGTCGGCGCCCCTGCCCAAGCGGGCACACAGCTGGGCGCCGGAGGCAGACACGGGCGCTGACACGTTGGACGCTTGCTGGTCACGCCTCTGCAACAATTAAAATCATAGAAAATAAGCTGGATGGTCCGTATTACCTGATAAACATTAGGTAGAAAAATTATAGTATTCATTGGTTAAGCTATCAGTGAAGCTCTATTGTTAAAGAAGTTCATATCTAAAAACTACCGAATTAAAAACAGTAGTTTGACGGTAGACTCGATGGCAACATGTTGCTATATTGATGAGGAACTAATTCTAACCATACCAATGGTAAAATTGTGGGAAACGTACGGGGTTGACGTGAATGCTATCAATATTTAGCCATTGCCAATACGGAGCGCTTCCCTTGTTCATTTTCCTGTGTGCATCAAGAATCCTAACCATAAAGGTTTACTAGTCTCTCAAATTTCACAGGGGAATTAAAAAAAAAAAACATTCACAACACCATATCATGCAATGGTTCGCAGAAGATACATACATATTAGGTAAGATTTAATGAAATTTTAACAGAGAAAATAACATTGCTGCACAATTTATTTAATTATATGGTGTTTGTAATAACCTCTTCAAATAGTGTCTCTATCTCATTGATGAGGCTCTTCGAGCGCAGGGACTTGAGATCGTTCTGCTTGAAGTTGATTCCCTGGTGGTCGAGGGACTTGAGGTAATATTTCTCGTTTTGTTCTCGCCATTGCTTGTTGAAGCCCTGCAAACCAACATATTAAGTTATTATTCGTCATAAAAAAACTGCACATTCAGTAAAAACAAAATTGGATAAATCGTCACAAAGTTGGATATGATTATTTGTGATGTTTATTACCTTCTGCGCTTCCCGCCATTCCTCTTCCTTGGCCTTCAGTCTCCTTAGAACAACAGGCACGGCGATGCAAGGATTTTTCTTCAGTCCAGCGATTATGTCGGGCGCCTGAAATTGCCAAAAGAAAATAGTTAAAAATGAATAGATAAACCAAACAAAATTATAACAGCAGCTTACTTTAAATTATGTAAAAGTTATCAACTTTAATAATATGTGAAATGAACTCAAATCAACAGAAGAATATATAAATGATATAATTTTAAATGTCTTTCTCCCAGAAACATTCAAAACAAAATAAATTCATGTTAATGTCAGTCGTCTCCCGACATCCACAAGTCAAATGAATCGACAACTATGCTACAGAAGCCATCAATCTATCTGCGGGTAAAGCACTTCACATGAAGTGTTTTGATATTAATAGTTAACTCTTTGAAGCACAACATAAAAAAAAAAACACAAATCCTTTAAAAATGTCAAACTTATAGCAAAACTGCAGCGCCACATATGATCACTAGTGTAAAGTAATTAGACAAGAATCCATTTCACAATTAGTTACTAAAATAGTTGTGGTGGTTTTCACAGAATTGTTTATTTTCTTATTGATCCATTTTTGATACTACAGTGCTTCAAAGGGTTAAGAGATAGATCAGTGAGGAGGGGCATATTTGGAAAGGAAGATGATGATACATGGACATCTGGCGACTAATTAAACAAAGCTACCAAAAGAAGGTGTCCGATGAAGAAATCAATGGAAATGACGTTTGATGTACCAGGGAGGGGAATAGAGAGAGGGAGAATGGTTGGGATATTGAAGGGCAAGCATTATCTACATACAACCTTCTCGCCGTATATCCGCTTGAGTGCCCGCTGGTGGATGGTAGGGCTGGTGCCCCCGAGCTGGTCGTCCATGTGGAACTTGGCCGCCTCTTCGGAGCTCATGCGCAGCAGCTTCTTCTGCACGGCCTCCAGTGCCAGGATGGTGGAGCCGTTGGTCTCGATCACCACATCCAACTGTAAACATTAAAGTTTTGTTACAATGGTCAAATTATCCCTGCATCTGGTTTGAGTAGATAATTTTAATTTATACTATGTACTTGCCTTCCACGAATCAGTGAAAAAGCTTTGGCCGGCTACTAGCCGAATAGTTCAAAACGTAAGGAAAATATCATCTTTCGGGATGTTGTGTTAAGGGTCTTTTGGAGGGTGGGAAGGAGTAAACTTGTTGTAGGACGGAGGAAACACAAGCCGCAAATCATTCCAAAGCCGAGCTGTTGGAACAGATGAACGAGTCGTAGAAGCGACCTGTTCTCAGGTGAGAAATTTCCCTACTGCACCGGGTGCCGAAGGGATCAATGACACTAGCTCCTCAAAGCATCTTCCATTGAAATACCGGTAGAACCAGCTTTCCCACCTGATGTCTGTGCTCATAAGATGGGCAAATCTATCAGATAGAATTCTCATTTCTGCAGATATTTCGGGAATTCTGACCACGGGTGGCTGCCAAATTCTACATTGGGTTCCCCCCACCCAGGGTCACGGGTTCAATCCTACCAAAACCTCTATCATTGTACGGGTGATATTTTCCAGTCATAGTGATAAATAGAAGTAAAATATCGAATGTTTGTGTTTTTTAAAACAACTCATTTGGTAAAACTGCGCGAAACGTACGGGGGAGACGTGAATGCCATCAATATTTAGCCATTGCCAATACGGAGCGCTTCCCTTCTTCATTTTCCTGTGTGCATCAAGAATCCTAACCATTAAGGGAACCAGTCTCTCAAATTTCACAGGGGACATATAACAACAAAAAATAGGCAGTCGATAGCTCAGTGCATAGGATGCTCAGCTAGTGTCTGGCGGATTTAGTGAAATACTCACAGCAGGTACTGGCCTAATCTCATTTCAGAACAAGTTATGCTTTGTGTAAAGGTCTGTACTATAACATAATTCTTTTGAGTTGATAACTTCTGCATACCTCGAAGCGCTCATCCTCGCAGCGGTAAATGTACTCCTCGTACTGGGTCTTGCGGCTGGTGACAAAGGTGGAGTCCTCAGCCCAGGTGGGGAAGCTAACCCAGGAGTCGTTAAGCACCTCTCGGCAGAGGGCGGTGCGGCCCGAGCAGCGACGGGCGGCTGATTCCGCAGAGCCGCGAGGGAGGGCGCAGTAGGAGGTGCCCAGGCGCTTGCAGGTGGTCAAATCTAGGGAAAAATAAATATGATAATATTAAAGGTTGATGATTAGGGCTGCTCTGCCTTCATTTTTTTCCCCTGTATAAAAAGGCTGATAGTTTTGTTTGTAATGCCACAGAAGTAAATCAAATTGATGAACCCTTTGAAACAGATAGTGCAGGAATTTGTATGTGCATTTAGAGTCGATAATTGCTTTGAAGTAGATAATGTCTTTCAAATAGATAATGCCTTTGAAATAGATAATGTTTTTGAATTAGATAATGTAGGAGTTTGATACAGTCTCTGAAGTTGATAATACCTTTGATGTTGATAATGCTTTTGAAGTGGATAATGCTGATCAGAGTCTGATAATGCTTTTGAAGTGGATAATGCAAGATTTTAGTAATGCTTTTGAAGTTGATAACGCAAGTGTTTGATAATGACTTGTATAACTTTAGGAGGGTGACTTACCAACTTCCATAGCAGCATCTCCCTGAGGCCTATCCTGCCTCAGCTGGGCCCCAAGGCCCCCCAGGGTGTCCATGTCTCCCGTGTAGCGCTCCACACCAGCTTGGTACAAACCAGAGTTGTAGCCTGGGGAGAAAACAACAGTCAATAAAATTTAATGAACAATTTTATTATTTTTTTAATGTTTGGTAAAACTGTGGGAAACGTACGGGGTTGACATGAATGATATCAATATTTAGCCATTACCAATACGGAGCGCTTCCCTTCTTAATTTCCCTGCGTGCATCGAGAATCCTAACCTTTAGGTTTACTAGTCTCTTAAATTTCACAGGGTTATCCACATAACAGACAATAAAAACACACAGGAATTTATTTTTACTTCTTAAAACCAGTAGATATTACATAATTACTATAGCCAAGTTGAAGAAGTTTGAAGCAGAACGGGAAAGACCAAGGTCTGGAGGCGAATGGTGAGGGGGCGCAGCAAATGAAGATCATTTGTTGAGGTCAAATCCCAGCCCGGGGCGTGCCACCGTAATTACACAATTTAAATGTTTTTACCTTGCGTGAGCAGCGGGGTATTAGTGTAGTGCTGGGGCCCGTTGGAGAGTGCACCCTGCCCAGGCGGGGAAGCCGCGGGGGGCGAGGCAGGAGCCCCACAAGGGGGCCCCAGGAACCCCTGGAGCCAGCGTTGGAGCTCTGGGTGGCGGCTGAAGAAGGGGGCCGACACGGATAGTAGCTCACTCTTGGAGATCACTTCGTTGTTGAATAACATCAGGCATCTGGGGAGAAGGAGAAATTATTAATACATAAATCAATCTTAATAATGACCTCACCCAAATGTTAATCCTAATTTTATTAGGAAGTGTAGTATAACTGTGGGAAACGTACGGGGTTGACGTAAATGCTATCAATGTTTAGCCATTGCCAATACGGAGCGCTTCCCTTCTTAATTTCCCTATGTGCATCAAGAATCCTACCCATGTGGTTTACTAGTCTCTCAAATTTCACAGGGGATTGTCACAAAAATATTTAAAAACAGTAAATTAAAACAAACTAACAATAAATGAAAGGAACCAACCTCAGAAAGTTGTCATAGACTTCTTGGCTCCGTACAGCCTTGTGCACGCGGTCGAAAAAGCCAAACTCTGCCAGCGTTCCGTAGCGCGCGGCTTCAGCATGGCTCACATCACGGGGAGTGTACAGTTTGTGCTTCTTGGTCGGTGGAGGGCCCACTGAACCTGGGAAAATAACCTTTATTTAAATCTCATATATTTCAACCAAAAATACATGCCACTTACAAGAGGTGGCATCGATGTATGTATGTACACTGAAGAATCAAATGATTTTTTGGTATCTTACCTAGCTGATTGTTGGAGAAGCTCGGTGATCTCTTCAGATGATGCGTTGAGGAACTGAGTCCTGAAGAGGGATGGTGAGATGAAGTTGAATGCTTCTGATGATGGTTGGACGATATCTGATGGAAGAAATATTTTCAAATTCAAGTTATTGGAAAAAAATAAATTAAATCATCATTCTTCTGCATCTTCTTCTTACATTGCTAACCAGAATTTTCATTATCTTGTAAATATTATAACTGTGGGAAACGTACGGGGTTGACGTGAATGCTATCAATGTTTAGCCATTAGCATGAGGTTTACTAGTCTCTCAAATTTCACAGGATATCCAAAAAAATAATACTCTATTCATTTATAAAAGCTTACAAAATAAATGAATACGTCTAATAATTTTATTTTACATAATTTCAGTTGTGATGTGAGTACGGATAACGTAACTGTATGCATCACTATATATTATGGATTTATACCACTGTTCTTACAGTTGATGTTATTATCAGCATAGTCACCTTCCAAGCAGTTAATCGGGGATTGATTCTCGACCATGACAACATTTTTTTAATACCTATTTTATTTATATACATTTATTTTGTTCCCTTGATTTTTAAGAGGTCTGCGCTAGGAAGGACTTAATTTTTATTTGATTCAATGACTTGAAAGTTCTTTACTCTTAATGCACATTAAAATTATTTACATATTTTGGCAGTTCTAATAACGCATACTCTTAAAATATTCGGTAAATGGTCTCAATAAGGTAGACTTTGTCCTAGATTAGGGGTTATCACTGTTCAGTTTTATGATGGGTAAGATATGGCAAGATTTTGTTATTTTGAGAGTTATTATTTTATCTCCAAAGTAAATTATAGTTACCTGGCTCGCTGGTGGCTGATCCAACTGCCTGGGGGGCACAGCTAGGACTGGGGGAGCGGAGCTCTGGTACCCCACCGGGGAGGAGGGGCGTGCTGACACCGTGTGGTAAGACTCAGTCTCCATCATCATGGATTCTATGCCGCTGGAACGCTGCTGGAGTAAACAAAATTACAGGTTAAATGGATGTTCAACTAAAAACTCAATAATTTTAAGAACTTTGAATATGATCAGGTTAATTATCGTTATCAAACTGTAAAATTACAAAATTCTAAATGTGTGGCCTGTACACCGAGTGTGTACAGCACCGGAGCTCGTGGGATTTTCTAGCACCGCAAAAAAGGGGTTAAAAACTCTTTATTTTTATGTCCCGCATAATTTTCTAAATGTAAATGAACTTGTCCTAGTTTTGTACCCTTCTCATCTGTAAGATGTGCCCCTGAGGTGATTTTTCACAAAAACGGCGCTATACAAATCATCCAAATATTATTAATATTACGTAGTGTGTAAAGTTACCTGCATAGCCTGCGATGCCGCCCTTGGCCGGATGGGCTCCTGGGAAGGCCGCACGGCGTCCAGCGCCGCGGTGGCAGACTTGATGGCCGCACCGCCCATTCCCCCGCCACTGCCGCTTGTGGCGTCCGGTAGGAACTGCCCAAACTCCGCCAAGAGATCATCCTGGTTCTCAAACAACTTGGCCACCTGGAAGGAAATGATTAGATAAAATAAAAGTGAAAGATACCTTGTTCCGTTATGGAATGGGAAGAGAAATTATCTTCAGGAATTACCATTTTAATAAAAATGAATAATTATTTTTATTGCGAAATCGAAATGTGGGAAACGTACGGGGTTGACGTGAATGCTATCAATATTTAGCCATTGCCAATACGGAGCGCTTCCCTGATTCATTTCCCTGTGGGCATCAGAAATCTAGTGATTGTTTACACTACACTCTCAAATATTACAGGAGATCCAAATTATTAAACACTTTTATTATTATAATTGAATGTAAGTTTACCTGAGCGTACACCTCTTGTTCCGTCTGCTGTTTTACTTGCGGCTCTTTGAGCTCTTTCTGTCCGCGCTGATAGGCGTGCAGAATCTCCAGAAACCTTTTGTACTTCTCTGGCTGCCTGCTGAAGCGATTCTAAAAGAAAAATCACAATAACATTAGATTAATGACAAATTATGAAGTTAACATCAATCAAAAGTACATTAAATGGTCGTGGGGGGGCGCAATAAAAAGGTGTTGAAGAAGCGCAGTCTGTTAAAATATTTTTCCAATTGAAAATAGAGATGACGCTTTTGCTTAGAATTTTGATGCTACCTTTCTGTCTGTTACTTTTTTTTAAGGATAAAAATTCCCAAATCCTGACAATATTTGAAATTCTCCTATGACCATCACACGCGGAAGATGTTGCTTGTGTCGTGATGGAAGACTTAGCCAGCCGAGGACTTGAACTCACTATGCCTGAGTGGGACCCAGACGTGATCCCAACTCAGCCACTGATCAGTGTTATTATACACAAATGGTCCTATTGTTTATTGCAAGAATCATGCAAAATGCTTGTTTCAATCAAGATGGCAAATTTTAACAAATGCACTCCTTCGTACGGTGGAGGAGAGTTGGTGGGGGTCATAGTGGGATGCTGAGGTTATTCAGCCAGTCGACGGCATCGGGAGTCACTTGGTTCAGCACAGATGTGCCATAGGGGAACTGATGAAGGGGACATTCTTCTACGATGCGTTCTGTTGTTTACAAATATGTACATATTCACATCGTTTGAAATACTTTAGGTGTATTGTTGACAATTTATGTTTGGTTTCTTGAAATAAAAAACTTAAAAGTGTTTTGCTAATTGTCTATTATTCAACACATGATACACATTTTAATAGATATTATAAAAGATGGCAATTTTTTCTAACCAACCAAATCAATATTATTATTTGACAAAAGGCACACTTATGTGAATATTATACCAAAGAAGAGTTCCAACTGTTCGGTGTCAGCGGGACTATGACACGAGGTTGAAGGGAGTGGGAAGGTTGAAAAGTATTCCGTCACCAAGCGCAGCTAAAGCCATTTCAAGCAACCCTTTGATTCTTAATGATGGTCTTTCACCAGAGTGATGATTGTTACAGAGTATTTACTTTTTACTTAATAATTTTAAATAGTTTAAAAGGGATCTCTTACCTTGATCTTGTTGACATACTCAATGGCATGATTGAATTCAACGGGCTGCTGCTGGGCACTGTGCGTGGGCGGCGCCTCCAGCTGCTGGTGCGCCTGCGAGATGTGGTGCAGCGTATTGGTGGGCGGTGCCTGCTGCTGCGGCGGCTGCTGGGGGGGCGGCGGGGCGGGCGCGGTTGGCGGTCCCGACGTCTGCGACGCCACCGGGGCCAGGGACGCAAAGGGTGCCACAGGGGAGGGTGCGGGGATAGAGAGGGGGGAGGAAGAGGGGGAAGGCAGCGACTGTGGGATGGTGTGGACGATGGGACCTCCGGTTGATCTGGAAACAAAGATTACATTAAAAAATATTCTTACGATTCAAAAGAGATATTGCACGGAAACATGCTGACTGTCGTCAAGAGTAGATGCTAAGTGAGTTGAGCACCCATATTAGGACACTACCCCCGCATTCATTTCAGTGTTTCTAAAAGGTGAGATTTTAAGTATAGTACAAAGTAAGAAGTATTATAGACTGTTAATATAGATTTGTACTGTGGGAAAGGTACGGGGTTGACGTGAATGCTATCAATGTTTAGCCATTGCCAATACGGAGCGCTTCCCTTATTCATTTTCCTGTGTGCATCAAGAATCCTAACCATGAGGTTTACTAGTCTCTCAAATTTCACAGGGGTTAATTTGAATAAATAAATCTTTTTTACTTAACTAAATAAAAACACAAAAGTAAAATAATGCTATTAAAAACATGGAGACAACAGTATGTAAATATGAAAATATCTTTGAATACCGAAAATGACTGGTTTCCCATCAAAACACGACGCAAAATACACTTTCTCTTCTCTACAATGTTATAAATTTTTTATCTGAAGGTGGGCTCTCTCTTCACTGAAGTGATAAGAAAACCCTTGAGATTCCCATCCACCAAGCTACATCATTCAACAATTCATTTTCAGTACGCCTCTAAAACGAACTGTCCTCTGACGTACGGAATGCTCCCTCAAAGCTTGAGTAAAGAATATCTTTTCTTTCCATCAGCATAACGATGGTTAATTCCTTTCCTTTCAAAAATATTTTAAATTCTTATACAAATTTTGTTTTGATTTTCACACATTACGTGCTAAAAGTCACACTATGGGGAGAAAGCATTTTCAAATCATTTTTCCAATAAGGGTTGGTTGGTAGAAATTGCCCCTAGGCAATAAATCTACCCATAAAAAAATATATATTATGTATAATTATATATGGTTTTTTTATAAATAGTAAATAAATAAAAATAATCTTATTTTTGACAACTACATGGATATTTCTAAGCAGAAATAACACAGAACATTGAAAATAGTTGCATGAAAGTATAAAATTGAATGTCGGCACAGCACTAGTTAAATGAATATTAAATTGGGGACTCACCCTGGCAGGATCTGCACCAGATGGTGCTGAGAGTGCGGCTGCTGGGAGGGCACGGTTGGGGGCCCCACCAGCAGGCCGGTGGCCCCTGAGCCCAGCACGGCCTGACTCCCTGGTGTGAAAAAATCTAGAGTTAGTCCAGGGGAGAAAGGAATTATAATAGTGTTCATACATTATATTGTGTACAGGCAGATAGGACAGGTGAAGCTATAGTGAAGCCCTCTTAAAGTTCCCGCATAAAAAGTGTTCTGTATTTTCAATCCCCTGAAGGCAGAAATTTAAAAAAAAATAACTTAATTTATCCCACATTGTTTTTCTGATCCTCTGGAGAACTTTACGAGTGAGTTTCACCGTAGTAGGTTTTATGACGCATTTGTGTTTTAGATTTTTGATAATGGATGAATTTTTATCAGAGTATTAAAAAAATATAATGCATAACTGAAAAAAACAGCAGTAAATTTGTGTAAAAAAAAAAAGAAGGGAAAAATGTATTGATTTTTTTAAAGAAATTGTGCATTTGTAACTTAATTAAAATGTACTAAATACAGATGTGAAATCATTTTTGAGATTCAAAAGGTCATTTTTTTTTTAAATAATCACAATTGAAAAAATAACTGTTAGCTGAAATAATAAAAAATAAAAATTATTTGTAGACCCCACTCTACTTCTCTTTCTCTCTTCAAAATAATATTATAATTGTTCTCTATTTTACCACTCCTCTTATAATATTTTTTCATGTTTCATTTATGTACATATTTTGAGACATATGACTTTTGTACTCTATCATACATACAATCTCTTCAATCCTAACTTGTCAGACATTCTCATCACTAATTAAATGAACAATCGCTCTCCTCGGTAAAACTCTCCTTATTTTTGTCAAAGATCCAATCTCTTGTCATGCTGCCTCCTCACTCTCTTACTTATATATCACCTCATCCGGGGCCTTCACCCGGCACCTGGCGTATGCAAAACTTTGTCGCCCTTAATCACCTCAATTTTACTCTGCATCGGGTGTTAGATATTATCAGCGAGAGACTGCTTCAATTGCGCCTGCATAGGACCGGCCCTGACCACATCTACTATAGAAACCCTCTCTTCACTTGTCCGAGAAAATAAGGAACTCCAGTCCTATTTTTTTAATCAATAATGAGGTTCAAACATAAATACCAGTATATTTAGTTTTATTTTTCTAAAGTTAGTTTTCATAGTTAAAATAATTAAAGTTTCAATTTTTCAATGCCCGCCAAAACACTCCAAATCTATGGCCAGTCGGTTTTGAGGTTGGAATGTCAAATGTCAAAACAAGGATGAGCTTTACCATATATAATTTTATATTCTATTCATGGTAAACCATAACTAAACATAAGTGATAACATTATATACCTTTTTAGAAACTTTAACTTAAAGAATGATAATAGTATTGAGCATTAACATTATCATAACATCCGTATTGATAATTGGTTTGTCATGAATACTTCTTTCTTTAATAATAGATTTTTATATCGAACAACAATTATACAGCTTAGTCACCCCAAATTAAGTTTAAATTTTGGCAAATTAAAAAAATAAATATTTAAAATACAAAATTGAAAAATAAAAATGTCCATACTAATCCAAAAACAGAATGCGCACGTGACTTCAAATGTTCCAAATACAATGGTACCAAAATAACAAGGTGTTTTGATTGAGATGATTTTTTATTCACTTTTAAATAACGATTTATAAATTCTATACGAATATATATTCAGAATCGGCGATTGCCGATTTAAATAAATATATATTTTTCACTGGAGTTCCTTATTACACAATATCTTCCCAATTTGTATGAGACATCCTCTTCCCCTTGCACATTTTCACGCCACTGCATTAAAGTAGACTAGGCGGTAATTAATCCTAGTAAGTATTGAAAGGTATTTGTACATTTATGATACAAACCAGCGTGGGAGACATTATTGTGGCCCCCCTGGTGCTGGAGAGCTGAGTTGGGGGACGGCATCGACACGGACACTTGGTATGCGTAACCCTGTTGACAAAACAAAACACAAAGTCAGCAATGCAATTACTATCCGTTATGTTTTTTGAAGTTGTTGGAAAGTTGTTGAATAGAATCATTTTTTGATGTGTAGTAAAACTGTGGGAAACGTACGGGGTTGACATTAATGCTATCAATATTTAGCCATTGCCAATACGGAGCGCTTCCCTTCTTAATTTCCCTGTGTGCATCAAGAATCCTAACCACTTGGTTTACTAGTCTCTCAAATTTCACAGGGTTTGCTCAACGGAACAATAACACCGGCAGCATTAAAATACAATTTTTTTTTATCCTACCTGATCATTTGCTTGAACTTCTATCTTGTAGCCAGGCGGTAGGAAGGTGTTGAAGCCCACAATGAGCTCCGGGTGGCCCTTGAATAGGTTGGACACTCGGGCAATGACCCCCGGAGTGTCGATGCTGAAAAGAAAAAGACAAATCAGTATTTGTTTGGTCCGACACAAAACCAGCACTGGCAGCGCCCATTTATTTATTCGGAGAAATAACATTGGACGGTGGCCGATATTCAGAGATTTTTTTGTGCTAAAGCATTTCGATTTACAGTCCACTTTCCTGGGATGCATTTCATCCACAGAGTAAATAATACAGAGATGCCCTAACACGCAAGAGGAAGAAACCAAAACAAGAGGGAGCTAAACGTGTCGCCAATTTAACTAAAACAGCAACTAAGTAAAATGGTTCGGCTTGTTTACAAAAACGAATATTAAATATTTAGTTTGACCCCTTTTAAAAAATGTTTTGTGATTCTCTTATAGCAGTCGAAATCACGCAAAACAAACGTGAGTAGCAGTAGAACTAAGCTGGTGCCAAAACGTGATCTTTGCCACCAGAAGTCAAAATCGTACTTGGGGTAAGTATTAATTCTGACGGGAGTGATTTCATCCGTAAGTGGGGTACGGTGAAATAAGTTAAGTGAGGTTTCCCCTTAAAAAGTTTGTTTTTTTTCTGTCCCTTATATTTTTGTCAACAAAAAATTATAACAGCTTCAAACTCTGAAATGACAAGTAATTCTCACATTATTGAATGCAGATTGTTGCACATCGTGCAAAATCACACAACACCAGCTAAAATAACGAGTGTAGAATAAACCACACAACTGGATTATATTGAATGTGGGATGAACCACACGGGAAAACTTTCTAATGAACATGAACCAAATAGTTCTGAGTCCCGGTAGATGTGGACTGAACCACGCGGGAAAACATTCTAAAGAACATGAACCGCATAGCTCTGAGTCCCAGTGGATGTGGACTGAACCACACGGGAAAACATTCTAATAAACCAGACAGCTCTGGATTCCGAGTGGATATGGGATTCTAATGAATTTGAAATGAATGTGATATGACTTACCTTTGGCTCTTGAACTCCTTCATGATGTCGAGGAAGTCATTGTAGACCTGCGGCTGGTTGTTAAACTTGTACTTGACCTGGTCCAGATAGGACAAGGCGTCCTCCACTTTGAGGCGCTGGAACTGCGCCCCGCCCCCCGCACCTAGGGGGCCCACGGCCACTTGCACTCCCGGGGATTGGCTGCCCAACACACCCTAACAAAAAAAAAACCACAATATTAGAACTACAGTAATAGTATTTTTTTTAATAGGATTTTAATACATTTACTTTTATAAGTATCACACAAGAGTCCCAGTTGCTTCCAACCATCTGGAGCCAGTAAGACTATGGCATTCCAAATTGAAGAATGTTGTGAAGCTGAAGGTAGTAAGGGGGGGGGGGAGATGGTGGAGAGGAAGTACCTGGTTATTCAGATCTGGTCACCAAAATTGGCTAAAGCCATTTCAAGCAACTTTTCGATTCTAAATGGTGGTCTTTCATCAGGGCGATACTGAAAGTATCTACCCCATTCTGGAACGTGCTACAAATGTACTACATAATATTATTAATGAATAAATTGTGAAACAACACAAATTAATCAAATGAAGTTTGCTTGCGCACGCCAGGGTTTGAACCCGCGACCTCCAGATTCGTAGCAGAGGATGGGATCGTAACCACTCAACCACGGAGGCCATCATATATATGATTGCCGATATAACACGGTTAATAAAGTGTAATGGTAATATCCATTCGTATTAGAATACTGTAGTTTTCCCACCCCCGTCCATACACCATCCAATGTGAGAATAAACAATGTGTTTTATTTTTTGACATTCTGCGGTGATTTTTACACAACAGAACGAACATCTATCCTCCCATTTTCTATACATTACTGTGCTATATTTTTTTACACATTTTTTTAGTGTTTATTCTGTGGAGTCACGTAAAAGCAGAATTAAGTATAATAATAATATCACACAGCCAATTTTGTGACAAGTCAAAGTTTTATTTGCTGGTGGCCATTAGTAATAGTGACCTTGTAAGGGGCTGGAAAGAGGCGCTGCATTGCGATCGCACCCGGATATGCGAATTACTAATAGCATGTAAATTAGCTTTGATAATAATAGACGGTGGAATAGTGAGGAATAGTAATAATATAATAATAATAGCCCAGGAGGAATAGTGCACCGCTGGTGCCATTAGTTTAAACTACACTTTGGAGCTGGTGTTAATTGTGACTTTCGAAATCTGTTGGTAAATGCCATCCGCGGTTGACTGGTTTTGATCCTCGCCAAAGAGTCCGGGGAGGTTGCAGGTTCAAATCCCAGTGTTACCGGATTGCACGTAACAGCGATCCGCGGGCCCGTGGCAAACATGGAAAATTATTTTAAGGGGAAAACCCTCGTAATAAGTGTGGAATATAAAAAACATTTCTTGTACATTATTTTTTAAATTAATTTTTGAGCAACATAAGGAGTCTAGGGTAGTCTTGCAACATGAACCGCAACATACAATATTGTATGAAATAAGAGTATAATATACAGTTTTTAGAGTAACTTTGTCCAACATATTTCTTAAGAATCTTGAAGATGTGGGCTAGTTTTCTTATTTTGTTTGTTAATACAGCAATATGATGATTCCATTTTAAATATTTATCAATAATTATAAGCCAAGATATTTGATATTGTCTACTCTTTCCAAAGATTGACAATTGCACTCGTGTACACAACAATGCATTGCATTGATAAGGAACGGTCCACAGAGGGTTGACTTACGGAGGAAATGCTAAAATTAATATATTTACATATTTGTAAAAATCATTAACTTTGTGGCTCGCCATAATTTACAATAAAAAAAACATTAAATTGTTGTAGACCACTTTTAAAGTGGTCTACAACAAATTTATGTGGTCTACAACAATTTTATTGTAATATATTTAGTTTTTTGCGTGTTTAAAGTTAAAAGGTTTTGATTGAGCCACTTTTTAAGTGTTTAATCCTGACTCACACTTAGCATAAGTTTCATCCCAAGTATCATCAGGAAACATCAAAACAGTATCATCTGCAAATACAACTGAAGAACCCAAGAATGATAATTTACAAAGGTCATTAATATACAATAAAAATAAAATTGGACCTAGAACACTCACTACCCTGAGGAACACCATATAAAATTGATTTATTTGGACTAATATGATCATTCATCATTACTCTCTGCGTTCTATTCCCAAGATAAGTTCTGAACCGACCTAGTGCTTTTATTAGCAAAACCCATTAAATTAAGTTTTTTTAAGCAGTAAACCATGAGATAGGGTATCAAAGGCCTTAGTAGATACGTCCAGAAAGACAGCAATTGCTTTATTGCCAGCAACTAGAGCTTCTACGACAGTGGTGATGACTTTTAAAGCAGCATCACTTGTTCCCATATTCTCTCTGAAGCCAAACTGATTAATTGAGAGAATTTCATGTTTTTTTATATAAGTCATATTGAGTATGCCCATACGTCAAATCACTGCCAGACACTAGTCCGAAGTTCCTAATTCATTCCTCAATGCCTGCGGCGATTCTGTTCATGTTAGTCCCAGCGTGGCCAAGGCATTAGTTTCACCAGTCGGATAGGAATATCCAAAATAATCATTGTTCGGTGGGGTGCATTATTGTTTATGTCGTAATATGTATTGTCTTTAAAAACGGAACCATTATTTAGTGCATTACGCATATGTATTTTTCATATTGTTTATTATCTCTAGTCGAGTAAGATTGTTATTTTCGTGTTTATTTTATTTTTAAATATGTTATTTCCAACACTAGCAATTTGCCATGCGAAAAAACTCCCCGTTTTTATATATTTAGTTTTGTTATTAGAATTTTTTTATGAAGGAATGAATTGAATTAATAAATTCACAAGATTGGATGAATCAGACTAAATTGATTCACTACTGCGTTATGAATCTGCCCATGTCTTGTTCCAACTGGGTGATGATAATTTCCTGATGTTATTTCAACAATATTTTACCTTGTGTCGGGGTTGAATTGGCGGCGCCATGTGCGGCTGCTGGGAGAGCACCGCTGGTGGCTTGGGGGCTCCACCGCCCGCAGGGTACTGCGGCCCGGGACCCACGTACTGCAGGGCCCCCTTAGAGTAGTTTATCACCTGCTGGGTGCTCACTGCGGAAAAGGAAAGATGGCTATTAGTATTTATGTAAACTACAACAATAATTAGATATAGAAGACTGAAAACCTTAAATCTTCAACCAAATCAGAAATTCCCAACATAGTGGATATCGCTCCCCAAGGGGCAAGGGGGCGGTGAAGGGCTGTGAAAGGCTGAAACGGGGGGTTAATAGTTCTTTTTTGTCATTTTCTTTATGATACGGTGTCATAACACCTAACCAGGTTTATCAGGACCTGTTGTCAGGTGAACAAAAATGTACTAAATAATATAATATGTAAAATATGCATATAAATCATCATGTAGAACAGGGGGCGATGAAAAGATTGTGTCGGGGCAGAGTCCACCCTGTCCGCAGAAATGAGAGTTATTATTAGTTAGTGAATATGATTAAAATTCATCACGGGGTAATGAAAACTTTAGTCCAAGAGTAGGCGGTGAGACGAATAAGGTTGAGAACCTAACTAAATGCACATATTAAACAGAGTTAGAGCTTTACCTATTGTAGATGCCACTGTCCAGAATATCATAACATAAGAGTTGCAAGATGTAATACCATATTATTGCTTTATTAAAAAAAAAAATAACTTTCTTCAATTCAAAGCGTGTCATTATTATGTATTTCATGGTGAATGTCCGCTTTGAATTGAAAGTGCTCACTGCTCTTCCTGCAAATCTGATAAAAATTGAAGGAGGCCTATGTCCAAAGCTGGACGCCAGAAGAATCATGAAGATAAAACATGCATATATATTTTTTCTATGAATGGAATATTTATCCCACAACGATATAATCTGCAGGGTTATTCAAAATGATGGACTAAAATTCAAAGCGCAATATTTCTTGATTTATACGTTATACTTGAATGATCTACATAACAATTGAAAGAGGAGGTCTGAAAGTTTCGTTTTTTCATAAAATGCTTACGCCGCCAAGAAAAAGCCCGGACCGACCAAGTGAATCAGAGGAAAATGTGCGATATTGAGTCCATCGTTTTAAATGATCCTGTGTATGCTAATTCGATTTCACTATTTTATTTCTATTGCCACACTGTTTTCCGTTGATTAAATGCAAAATGGGGGTTTAATAGGGGAATTAAGGGGGGAAGTCTGTAGAAATGAGATCTCTGAGACGAATGTGTGGTAAAAACATGTATGGTCGTGTGAAAAATGTTGAGATTCATAAAGAATGCAAGGCTGATGTATGCGTAGTGAGCAAGATTAAGAAAGGGACGCTTAGATGGTTTGGGCATGTAGAGCGAATGAACGAAGAGAGGAGTGTAAGGAGAATATATAACGCCAATTTGAATGGAAGAAGAAGCCGGGGACGCCCGAGGAAGACATGCCACGATCAAGTGAATCAAATACTCGAGTCGGGCCGTGTCAGAAGTCGGAATAACAGAAGAGAATGTATGAGGTGTTGTATGAATGTGAATGAAGCAAGAAGTGTATGCCAAGATCGAGTTGTTTGGCGGTCCGTCCTCTCTGCCTACCCCTGCGGGGAAATGTCGTGATGGTTAGTTAATTAGGAGTTTAATTTGCCTTGCGTAGGTGTGAGAGGTGATTCTGTATCTTTGGAGAACAGAATGGTAGCAAGTATTGAAGGTAGTCAGTTAATCAGAGGTGAGAGTTGACAACAGGAGAGAAAGTAGTCAGATTCTAAGAGTGTCAGTTCATCAATTTGTTAATTATACTCGTACTTGTTTCTTGAAGATAAAGTTGAGACAAAGTGGGTGTTACTTCGAATGAACTTTATCGAATGATTTGTATAATATACTATTTATCATGCCTTTAATTGACAAACACCAATCGTGGAATATGTAGTTACAGCACGTTGCGATAGGATACCAAGCCTTCTAGCACTAACATATCGATAGAAGATAAAACCTTTATCGATAATGCCAATAACTTTTCATCGTTCATAGCCAAAAAACAAACAAGTTAACGTCGACTAAACATGCCTAATTTTATTAGACAAGTCTATTGTTTGTTCGCTGGTGATCTGTAGTTTGTGCTCGAAACGATGACAAGCTGGCAACATTATCGATAAAGCTTTACCGATATTTTGGTGCTAGGAGACCAGGGGATAACATAACAATATATAACACACACGTTATATTTTCTTCGTATTTAGTTACTAGCACACATATAAAAACAATTGTATATTTAAATATATAGGTGTAAAATATTAATAAATAAACGTAATAATTGAGAAACATGTTACAAACGAACGACGTAACACGTGCGTCAATAAATTTTCTTGGTCGTGTTTGTCTCTGAGAAATCGAAACTCTGTTTATGCTTCGTCTTTATTAATGGAAAAATAAATACATGTACCTCAATTATTATTAGAAATATATCATTTTAATTAATCATAACTAGTATGATCGATAACTAGTTCAACTTAAAAATCGTATGTGTTTGCTAAATATATGGGACGTAGGTAATATGTAAAGCCAACACAATAATAAAAGCAATGAAAATATTATTGCAAAAACTATTTATTTATTAAATTTACTCACCATTTTACGAGAACATGCTATCAAAAACACATATTATTTCAATAAACAAAAATGTTGCCTCAGCAAAAATATAAAGCACTAGCTTAACACCCGACTTCGCCAGAGATTTTGTTTTTATCTTCTCTGAAATAATTTTTATTTTAGAGTTAAATTATTGTTTCAAAGATGCATATCTCCTGACGAAAATGTCTTGCGCCGTAAGTAATTGTGTTAAGAAGGGGAATTGACGTAAAAATAACAAACAGAAATGTTTTTTTTTATTTACGCCAGAGCTCACCGTTCGAGAGTTTAAGTAGTAAAAGGTGGTAAATTCTAGTAAAATGTATGTAATTTTTAAATGGAAATAATATTAATTTTAAGAATTAATATTGCTATAACTACCCCTACCCCTATATCATTGATTCAATATCCTTATTAGCAAATCTTACAAATACACACTCGTCTACCTCTTCCAAATATTCATAAGTTGTACACAAATGTTTTTTTTTTTTATAAAATTAAACTTTAAATTTATATGTATTCTAGAATAAACGTACGTTACGAGGGGGTTAAATTATCAATATCGTTTAGTGACGTATTTGCATAGTTAAAAAAATATTTATTATCCTCCTGGATTCCAGCATGACTAGTAGATTTCAAAATCCATTCATGTGTATTGTTGATAAATTACTGTTATTTTGACATTTGTTGACACCCGTTGTTTTGTTTTTGATATTTGGAAAAACAAATATTATCAATACCTAATAGCTGTATGACGTCATAGAGAATACAATTTCTGTAAATATTTCATACATTCCATTATTATTGTTATTCCTTCATATCAGTTCGACTTATTATCAGACTATTAACGTAAATAAATAAATGGGTAGATTAATTTAAGGGAGGCATAATTAGGACCGCAATAAGTTTCTAAGTACTTACGTCCGAAATGTTACGCTCTGAGTCTTACCTAGCGTATGTACACACCTGCAATTCATTCGTTATTCATAGTAACTCATAAATTAACATAAAATTTGTTCCTGCATGTTGTTTTTTTATCATGTTAACTGACTATCCCAACAAACAATGTCAAATGTGCAAATTTAAAACTTTCATAAGAGCTGTATAGAGTGTCGTGTCTACATGTACATGTGAGTGTGTTTGAGAGCAAGAAACATTGGGTTGTTCATATATTGCATAAACCCCCATTACTTTCATTGTTTTTTTTTTTTATTGCAACTCCAACCCCCTCTAATGCAAAATTACAAATTTCCACATCTGATAGTGATCGTTGAGGCAGTCAAAATGAGAACTTAATTATGTAGAAACATAGACAATTATTGGTTTGATCTTCTACACAAACCCTTGGTGATAGTAATATATAAATATGGACATTATTGAATTTTTCACTTTGTAATAAAGTAACGTAAGTAAAATAGGTTGGATCATTATTACATAAATATCTACTGAATAAATTGTTACCTAACGTACGTTTTAATCTCTCCCCAGCCCAAGCTGATGACAGGGGGAAACTATATCAAAGAAGGCCGCGACTCCTCCAAGAGCACGTGCGTCATCTTCTCCCCCATGGAGGGTGACGAGGCAGGCACGCTGGCCAAGTCGCTGAAGATCTTCTCCCGCAAGAAGGTGAACCTCAGCCACATCGAATCGCGCTCCTCCACCCGGGGCCCGGGCTACGAGTTCATGGTGGAGTGCACACACGGGACCGGGGATTTCGTAGGCGCCTTGGAGGAACTCAAACAGGCCACTGGATACTTCAGCATCATTTCTAGGAACTTCAAGGAGGAGAAAGGTAAAATTTTATAACTTTGAAAACTTTTAAATCAACCTAAGCTAACCTAATTTAAACAAAACTAACCTTACCGTATCTGCTAACCTTACCTGCCGTAACTTAACCTAACTTCCTAACAGTTCCTCTCTAATTCATTGTGATAGAATAACATCATGTATTTCTTGGCCTGTCACTCTCGCCTAACCTAATCAGTTCTAATAGATCCTTGCTACCTAATGATATTGATTGTTATTATAATGTGTCGGTTCTTTCATTTGCTTCTAGCTCATCGTTACCTAACCTTACCTTGTCTTCATTGCCTCTATCCCTATCTCTCGCATCTAGACGTTGCCTAATTTTATTATCAAATCTTTTCACAGATCCTCGCTAAAGTTGAAAATCATCAATGTCTATCGCATACATTACTCGCATTTTGCCTTACCTTGAAATCTCCCCACATATCATAAATAATTCAATGAAATTAGAAGACATCATTGCCTTTCTAGATATTATTCGCATCAAACGTCTCTATTAATTTAATCATTTCACAGATCTTTTTCTTATAATAAATGAAACTGAAAAGCCAGCATTGCATTAATGATCTGTCAATTCATTTGACCTAAACTACTTATCAAAACATAACAAATTTAACACGACTGTTTATTTCATAATTACTTTCGACTTTCCGCGCGATTGTGCAAAGTAGCATTTATATATCTGAATTTGACTGTAATTTTCCAGCACTTGAAGTGAATTATTATAATTTAACTCTTATTATTACTGCTTTACTAGATAAATTAAATATTGTGATAAAATTCGTAAGTATACGTGAAATTCATATATTTAACATTGAAATTGTGCGAATTATACCAACTTGATTTTGTTTTATTGCGACATAATTATGTTTTACACTGACGCTTTCAGCACACTGTATTGGGTGATCCTCTTTTCGCCACAGTTTTTTTTTTAATATTATTTGCCTGCAGCTATCTCCTCTATTATCTATTGATGGGATAAAATTTTATTTTAAAAATTTGGTCAATGATTATATCCTACTTTTAGTGACAATTCGCTGCTTTTTAATTATTCCTAAATACTTGCAACTGCTTAGGAATGTTTTGAAGAAAGGAACAAACATTTAAAAATCGGTTTTTTAGTCTCGAATCTATGTTATATAATTATTTTGTGATCAGAACAAATGGTGATGTAATTTGTAACAATAATTGAATAATGTATGTATAATATTAACATTTTTGCGCATTATCTTCGTAAGCCAAAGTCAATAAAAGTAATCTCATGGCGTGTTTGATATCCACAGTTTTGTCAGCTGTACATATTTTTCTTACTTATTGTGTGAGCGATGGTTGTCATAATAAATATTTTCTCTACTATGTAATAATAAATTATATGTGCAAACCCATCATAAAATTATTGTTGTTATTCCTGTTATGTTGATATTAGATCTAGTTTGCGTAGACAATAGATAATATTTATGTACACAAATCTGCTTGTTTCTATGAAGTGAAAGAACATATTATTATTTTCAACTATTGTTCCTGAAAATATAACGCGTTTTATTTCTTCTATGGTAATGTGAATGTGTCATTATTTATGTTTGGTTAATATTGAGATTCTTATCAATAAGTTGAATTTATTATCATAGAGGCACCTAACGTTGAATAATGAAGATCTGGTTAAACCCAAATCGTCAGTTTTTATCAACAAATAAATAAAACTGCAATATTATAAAACCATGGGAGCTGAACGAGTATTTTCATTTTTTTGTCAATAAAATATTTTCATTATTTCAGAGCTGTATTTTCAAAGTGCCCTTATTCCACTCAGTTGGCAATAATTGACAGAAAACTGTTATCGGAGTAAATATATCTAAATATTGAAAAGAATGATAATGTTGCCGCAACAATGTTCTGCTTTTAATTTCCGTTTGGAGTAAACATTTTTGGAAGTGTTGCAATAAGTTTACTTTGGAAATGTAGGGCTCATTTTTCGTAGGCAAGATATGTGAACCATTTGTTACAAAGTATTTTGCAAAATATTTTCATTTCTTTGCGCACGCGCACCAACGTGGGTGGCCAGCGTGACCAATGATCAATTATTGCCATCACAAATTATTTACTTTAATTATGACCGTTTTGTTCTAAAGTCTCCATGTCATACTCTCTTCAATGTATTTGTAAAGATCATCAGGTCACGGGTCAGGAGGTTCGAGGTTGACTGCTTATTTATGTATTTAGCCAATCTAAATGCAGCGAAAGAGTGAATAAAGATGTAAACAATCTAACCGGCATGCTACCGTTAGCACTATTAGTCTTATTATCAGCAGAATAATTCATATTTTCATCAACGTGCTTGGTTTATACACATGAAAAAGCTTTATTTGATTGAAAGCGCAAACCGGTTCCGGCTCATCCCTGCGTTTGCTTAGTTAGATAATTCAGTGAAATACATGACACCTCTAGGTAAAAACAACAACATCTCACAAATTAAGTTTTGAGGTAAGCAAAAATTCTTGTTAGACCAAGAAATTTTAGCTATTTTGAAGGGTTCTGAGTTTTTGTTAAAAATGTTTATACCCAAAAAGATATTTTGGATAAGGGAACGTCGAAATGTCAATTTTTAACCTGAATTCCTGAAACATGCAAATCCAACAACACTCGAGATATAACAATATTCATATATAAATAAGTCACCGTACTGTTATATATATACTATTCCTACTCCAGCCTTCTTAGTTCCCGTACTTCTCTTTGTGGGTGGGTCCATAATAAGACAATCGTTCCAAAAACTACTTCAGATATATATATCTATACACGTACTAAAATACCAGCAATCTAACTAGACATCCTTCTAAGACAGTGTGTGTCTTCTAACAACTCAACATCTCCCATAATACTACCGATCTAATATGACTAATCCTAAAAATCATTCCCTAGCTGCCGTTCCCTGGTTCCCTCGTCGAATCCGCGAGCTGGACCGCTTCGCCAACCAGATCCTGTCGTACGGCGCCGAGCTGGACTGTGACCACCCCGGCTTCCGCGACCCCGTCTACCGCCAGCGCAGGAAGTACTTCGCCGACATCGCCTACCACTACAAGCATGGAGAGCCGTTGCCGCACGTCGACTACACGGAGGAGGAGGTATTATATTATGATGTACACTGTGTTATAACTCCTATCAGTTTCTTCTTCATTACAGCCACTAAACATGTCACTGCGGCTATTGTCGAAGGTCGACCGCATTATCATGTTTGCTGTCAATTACGAGAATCTTTTGACTTATTCCACTCCTCTCTGTTTACTTATCACATAACTTATTTAAGTCGTCGATTCTGATCCTGGAGAGCTACAAAATTCATCAACCGCTATTCTTCATTTATATATATTTTGACACTTCTCTCAGTTTCTTGTCCCATGCCGCCAAATTCCACCGCATAACTTCTGTATCTCGTGGCATGTGTGCTATTTCAACAGAAGTGTCTTCACCAACGGGTGTTTTTTAACTATTGATATGTAGAAATGTTTTTTAAAAACTCCCACTGAGTTTCTTATCCGTTACTCAGTATGTTTTCTACGGTCGGTCCTATGCCGACATTACCATTCTCGGTGCTTGCAACATAACTTAGTTTTCAACGAAAGTTGTTCATCTACTGTTGCATGGATGTCTTTTGAAACTTCTTCAACTTCTGTAAGTTTCTTGCCCATTGCCGCTACCTGTTGCCGCTTACCGCTTAAATTCAGTATGTCCAGAAACCTGATTTGAGCTCGTGTACAACTCCATGAAAAGACATCCCTCATCAATAGTCTTTGATAATAATACTGTCGCATAGATATCTGAAAGCTCCTCAGTTGGTCGGGGGTCGCAGTTTCTTGAGCAAACCGATTTGAAAAATCTAACTTGTATTATGTCACAGGTTGCCACCTGGGGAGAGGTGTTCACCAAGGTGACGGAGCTATACCCCACGCATGCCTGCAGGGAGCATAACCACGTGTTCCCGTTACTCATCGAGAACTGCGGATACAGGGCTGACAATATCCCACAGCTGGAGGATGTCTCAAACTTTTTGAAAGGTGAGTGACATTTCTTCGTGTAGTCCACACGGGCCTTTTCTTTGAAATTCTAGGTAAACACAATTATTACTTGATCTTTTAAATATCCAGTTTGAATAAATTTAACTAGACGCCATTTTCGTTGTTTCAAAATATACATTTGGTCAAAATAAAAACATTCAGATCAAATCAGGGTGCAAGTTACTCAAAGTATAGTACTGATGTCAAAACTTTCGATGCTTCTTCTCCCGTTTCGTTCCATTTCTGAACAGCTCCTTAGTAGCATGGTCATACCAGTTTGAACCAAAAATAATCTTGACCAAGGGGATATTAATTTTTTTTAATCGAGTGAGTATCACTTCGCTGGTATTTGACTGGCTCCGCAATCTGAAAATCGTTCTCATTACTGCGGGTCAACAAACATAATGATTAATCATTTGCAAACATATATTTCCGAGGTGATGATTTATTCATGGCTATTAATTATCTAAATAATATTTTCCTTAAAATTGTAGTGAGTGAATAATGAGTAAATCGGGGTTCAAGTGTAACTAAAACATTTATTTCAACGTTTCAAGGTTGAGGAAAAAAATGTAGACATTGAATGGGTGCGATAAAAATAATCAGCAAATTTATGTGGTGTTAAATGGAATTTAATTTTTTCAAATAAATTCTATTTCTTAATGATCTTGAATCCCACTCTAACAACATGTGTTTGGATTTATTCTGATCCGTGCTGACAGTTATATCTCAATTCAGGGACATACTAATAATAATAATATTTTTATTCCGGGCTACGTGCAACAGTTGTGCAGTGCAATGTAGTCCATGTAGGCATTATGGTACACAATAAAATATTTAAAAAAAGATAGATAGGAAATAAATCAATCTACATATCGCATAAGTCAGTGGCTGAGTTGGCATCGCGTCTGGGTCCCGCCCAGGCATCGTGAGTTTAATTCAAGTCCTAGCAAGCTACATTTTCCCCAAATATTGTGTTGGTAGTAGGAGTTTTCGAATGTTGTCAGGTTATTCGTATAGCGGGAATGTTTGTTTTACTTTCAAAAAAAAAAATTATGCAACAAATAAAATGAGAAGAAATAAGTTTTGCAAAAGGATTACCAAAACAAAAAATTAGATAATAATAATGAAGAAAATAATATTGACGTTGTATATTACATAGTACGTATGTATGTGATATTGAATTATAAAGTTTATTTTTCATTTGTTAATTGGATTCGTATGCAGACATAATACAGCACCCTATGCACTAGTAAAGACCTCCTGTTAGAGCGGTTAGCTCCTTGGCTTTGCACCAAATGAGAAGATAAGGATGTTTGTATTTTTTATTAAATAAAATATAAGTGTTTTTGCACTTCCCCCGGAATGGAAGATTCTTTCAATAGGTTTAGCGCCCTGTAATAGCTTTTGCAATGTAGGTAAAGATGTATAGTAACTGTAGGAACTACGCGACATGTAAATTTCTAAAAACTTCTAAACTATCCTCTTATCTTCTTCTTCCCCACTTCCGTCCTCACAAACTTTCGCAAAATGTTAAATGTGGGTCTTATCTTATCTTTATCTGTTACTTGTTTAGTTCACGAGATGGATCTAAGTATAAAAAGATTTTCAATTGAACATTTGGTCATCGATCATTGGACCAAATTAAGCCAATAACGCAAATTTTCGATTTTAAAGTAGATAAACGAAACCAATGTAAATACAGCATATATAAATGAATCTATTAAAAAAACCAATCTATAAAAAACCTTTCACCGTATTCATGGATTCATAAAACGCGGTTAAAAACATTTAACATTTTACGAGCAATTTTCTCAAACTTTATATTTAATTAGTGTAATCGATATTCAAATCTGGTCAATTCTATAAAGATATTGACATTATAAACCGTGTGAAATAGAAAAAAGATTAGTCTAAACTGCTCCATTTAACCTGATGATCAATAAATAACCCGAGGCGTAACTAAACATCGTTAATCACTTCCGAACCAATTCGAGGTAGTCATTTCAACTGAAACACGTGTTTAGCATGGTTTTAATATATAGTTTATATACTTCCACGCAATTGCACATTACACAGTCGTTAAGCTAAAATTATGAAATAATATTAATAAGTAGGTTTTACTTTACGTACTAGCATAATGGTTCAAATAAACCCGTTGAGAAAATATTTATAATTATTTAACCGAAATAGCTCACACATCACTGATATGTCGATATTACAGTGGTTAAAATTGTTTACATTACGATTGTATTTTCAATAATTACTTTATATAGAAATAAAATAGTTTAAGTTTTATTAAAATAAATAAAAAAAACATGCTATTAAAATCTTGGATGCCAAGTCAACGACCTAACTTACTTCTGATCATTTGTAGGGGATAAATTTTACCAATACCGCGCAACATTTAAATTAGACTAATTTTCAGTTATTTTTTTGTGTATTGAAAATCAACTGAGTCAACCGTAAAATGATCTTATTTTCATCAAATTACATTAATTTATTTTCATCAATGTTACTATCGACAACTGAAGAACCGTTTTTAAATTTTCCATCAAACCTAGCAATCAATATACCAGCACCTACCAGGGCCCAGATATTTCATTGAAAAGCTTCGAAATTCCTCAGGGCTCTCAGTAGTGACCCTTATTATTTTGACTTTTGAAAAGGTTTAACATGTCTGATCGGAGACATCGGGATATTATTCCTTGCAGACAGTGCATTATTTACTGTTACTAAACAATCCGCATCCATCGACTCCAAAGTCAAAAGTCACAACAATACACAATGTTTATGTAGAAAAATACTGTTTGATATTTATTTTGAATATCTATTTCTAGACTGCACCGGCTTTACCCTCCGCCCAGTGGCCGGTCTCCTTTCGTCCCGCGATTTCCTTGCCGGGCTGGCCTTCCGCGTATTCCACTCCACGCAGTACATCCGCCACCCCAGCCGGCCGCTGTACACGCCCGAGCCCGACGTGTGCCACGAGCTGTTGGGGCATGCACCACTGTTTGCCGACCAGGCCTTCGCCCTCTTCTCCCAGGAGATCGGCCTGGCCTCTCTGGGCGCCCCCGACGACTTTATAGAGAAATTAGCAACTGTGAGTACTAAACAAACATATTAATTTTTCAAATATATACATACACGATTACACGCCCACCTATTCACGTCAAAATTTGCGTCTCTAGAAGCAAAGACAGCAGCCTCTAAATGTCTTTTTGTGTTAACAAATTTAAAACTCCAGCTGTTAAGAATAGAAAAGAATTGAAAATGTTAGAGCAGATTGCTTCTTGCTTCTTAACAGCAAATTATAAAATTAAGATAATGAAACGCACCTAACTTCTCGCTCATACTGCTTTTTGTTAAACTGTTTGAAAATGTTTGTTTTTCATTAAAGAAAAAAAAACGTAATAATTTTTTTATCGCAGGAAGCAATCACTTTGTGGCTCGACATTATAATTTAAATGAAAAATGTTTTTGTTTTAAGTCACATTATTTTATTTATATATATTTCTGCATTCGACCGATTTCGGTTAAACCAGTTTATATGTGTACATTCATAAAAAAGGTTGAGTCCAAGCGAAACCGGTCGAATCCAGTATAAATACATACATAACAAAGTAATTGTTGCATGTGCATCGGCTGGATGGGAATGACCCAATTTATCCAAATTCATTTTAATAACATCCATTTCGCTTAAATGATCATTTCCCATACAACGTAAACGAGTTACGGGGGAGTGTTCTCTGCAGTTTGAATTTGAAGTAGTGTAGTAAAATAACGCATTTTATCGACTCGATCGCATCGGTACTCGTAGACTCGCACAATTCCAGGAGTTGGGAACTATCGAATTGAATATTGGAGTAAAAAGATGACTTCAAATATTTTAAATGTGATTTTGTAAAAAAGAATACCACATAAGCAGAGAGATATTTATTAATTGATAAACAAAAGTTTTTAAGACAAGATTTTTGTGCATAGCGCAAAGGGTAACAATTATTTTTATAAACAATAATTATTAGCCTGAAACACTCATCCAAATTGAAAAAACCTTCCGAGAAAAGATAAATGTCGCCGACAGGACTCGAACCTGCACCCTTCTGATTGCCGGTCAGATGCTCTACCGTTGAGCTACGTCGAATAGAGAGATATTTGACTTCTAAATGAAGACACAATAGAAATTTCAATACGTTATAACCATCGTCTAAATGAATCATGTCTTGACATCGCTTGTTACTGTTGCGCAATGGAAAATGATTCGCACCGATTAATACTGTCGTCATCTTCAAATTGATCAAATACTCGTTAATTAAGAGGGGGATTAGAATCCCACCAAATTGACTACCCCGTTAGATATATACTAATTGTCCGATACTCTGTCCTGGTGTCCCCGAGGAATGTTTCAGGATTCCAAAATATCCCGTTTTCAGAATACGCTATGTTAAATTGAGAGCAAAGGATTGTCCCAAGGAATAAGGTTACCTATATAGTTAGTTATTATGATTCCACATATTGACATGCTAAAATGTTTGCTTGAATTTATATATCATCTCTCTTTCCAGTGCTTTTGGTTTACGGTCGAATACGGACTGTGCCACCAAGACGGCAAGACCAAGGCGTTCGGAGCGGGCCTACTCTCTTCCTACGGCGAGCTGCAGTATTGCCTGTCCGGTCAGGCCGAGGTGCGCCCCTTCAACCCTGTCACGACCTGCCTGCAGAAATACCCCATCACCGAATACCAGCCCATCTACTACGTGGCGGAGAGTTTCGAAGATGCAAAGGAAAAAATGAAGTACGTCGTTTTTGACTTTGAATTATCATAAAATTATCATGAATGGCGGAATATTGGTATATTCAGTTGCAAGAGAAACTTGATTTCTTCAATCGTTTTTTGGCAACCTCCGTACATTACGGTTAGTTTCTTTGCCCTGCTTCAAATCATTCTAATTTTATGGCTTTTTAACATGCTCCTGGAAGATAATCTAAGCATGACCCTGGTGAAAACGCGCCATTTAGTAACGAAGAGTTTCTTAGAATTAGTTCTATGTTTATTGACTATTCTCAATTGCCTTTCCGTCCCCCAATCTCTGCATTGTGTATCGGCTCTTTTACTCTGACTCTTCTACACTATCACTAGTACTGTTGAGAGATAAGGATTTTTAAATCGCTTAACGGAGGGCATAAATTGTAATGATTTGAACCTTTTTGCTTTGCTTGGCCTCTGAACTGTAAAAAGGAATGTCTAAGAAGGTTAAAGCTGCCTTATTAACCCGCGATAAAGCCGTTTCCATACACATCCGACTTGCTCACTGTTTTTATGAAACGTGTGGGAAGAGATCGAATTGTGGACTTGACTTGGGGAAACAATAGTCGGACTACCAACCCGTTCGACTCCATGGCTTCAATTAAAATTCAACGAAAACAATTATGTTATGACATCATATCAAATTAATAAAAATCACGAGTATTTCAAATAATATCTGAGCGGGAAGAATGATAAAAAAGGTTGAAAAGGTTATCAATGCCAAGTTGACGATACTTTACAATGTAATTCTGATAAAATCTTTACGAAAGAGCACCAGCTCGAAACTCCAGAACAACGCGTACATTGTGTAATTGGTATTTTGAACCATACCCACTTTTAAGATAATAAAATCGAAATAAAACCAGCTCGACTTATTTATTATGCAATGTTTGAAATTGTTGCGGCATAATTGTTCCGTCGGTTGTAATCGTGCATTTATTTGCTTCTACAATATAATTGAAACTGTTGTTTTTACCATCGCTAATCAGTAATATGTTTACATATTGCAATATAAACTTAAGATATTAGTCTCAGATTTGTGGACAATTAAATCACTGTTTAGGAAACATGTATTAAATATTTATATTTATGAAAATAATTTTATAACCGGACAACTAACTACCGTGGGGTATACCACAGTGGAAATGAGATTATATTTTTGACGTAGCTCAACGGTAGAACATCTGACCGGCAATCAGAAGGGTGCAGGTTCGAGTCCTGTCGGCGACATTTATCTATTCTCGGAACGTTTTTTCAATTTGGATGTTTAAAAGTTCATAAAAAACCATCTCATCAAAACGTCCTTTCGTTGGTAACATTGGAACGACATCACACAATTGTTCGCGCCTAAATTCCTTCGGCGTAAATTCATTATTTGTGACCGTGTGACGCTTATGTGACATCACGCACGGCCCGGATTTCGACTGTTTTGATGGGTTTAAAAAAATCTTGTTTGAAAATTATTTAAATATGAAAACGTACATAAAAAAAGAAGGAAAGTCAACACTGATTAAAAAACATATGAAAAATGAACTGGAGGTCATTATTATAAATATGTACCAACGCCCAAAGAAAAGGAATGCAGATGTATTTTTCAAAATAATCGCTGCGGTTTTTGTTTTAATATTTTCCTCGCAGATCGCAGAGATAAATTTGACTTTCATATTTTTGCAGTTTTCTCTGACTCACCGAAAAACTCCGCCACTGATGACTACTAAGGGCAGAATTTCTCAATTGTGTGACTAAGTATTTCCATGTTTTCAGAAAATACGCAGAGACCATCCCCCGTGATTTCGGAGTTCGCTACAACCCTTACACCCAGACAGTCGAGATCCTGGACTCAAAACCACAGATCCAGAAACTCATTCAGGACGTCCAGCAAGACATGCAAGTGCTCCTCCACTCCATGAGGAAACTCTGAACAGCTCCTTTCTATTTAATCTTTCGCTTTATGCATTTGCAGCTATGTGCTCTGCGCACGTGGCAAACTATTTATAAACTAACAATATATTACACATGTTATGTGTTAAGTATAAAGTGTAGTTAGAAATATATTTATGATTAAGTTACTAAAATGATATCGTCCCTGCAAAACAGGAACTATATTTCGCATACATTGTAGCTAATATTATTTTTTTAAATGTTTTTTTTAAACACTGCGGCATGGATCCATAAAAGAGTTACGGATGACGGGTTTTTAAAATAAAATTATGACCCATTGCATAAACTTGAGAATTGTCAGACAATAATTTCTTTGTTTCTATTAAATTAGTAAAATGAGTAATGACGTAATCCAGCCAATGTGTTCAAATTACCACAGAGTACGCAAATTTTATGTTTATGTTATTAGTTTTGAACTTGGTGATGAAAGTCGGAGAATTGTCATTTTATTCAAGTTTCAAATAAGTTTTTAATATATTTTGTAAGAGAATAAATTAGGAATCAACTAAAGCGCACATCATTGAATGATATATTTAGTTTTGTAATGAAGAGCTACTTATTATTAAGAATATTTAGGACTCATTAAAAACTTGCTTTTTCTTCCGGTTTTAATGCACTTATTTCAATAAATTAAAATGTTAATCGAATTGATAAAATATTAAGTACCTACCTAATTTTAAGTATCCTGGCTAAACGTATTAGAAATGTATATCTCTACATCATAAATCTTGCTCAAATACAATAAACTGTTTAATTTATTTCAACCCTAAATTTTGTATTTTGCGTCAAAAGTGACCAATAATTCACACGATTTGTGACAATTACAAGATCTTACTAGTTTAATCAAAAAGTTGTGAAAAAAACTGCATGCTATTATCTACTGTAAACAATGCATATAAATAGATTATATTGAATCAGGCTGACGGCCTCCGTGGTCGAGGGGTAAGGCTCTCGACTACGAATCCGAAGGTCGCGGGTGCAAATCCCGGCATGCGCAAGTAAGTTTTATTTAATTAATTTGTGCTGTTTCACAATTAATTAATTTTAAAAATATTGCGCACGTTTCAGAGTGGAAGATACTCTCAGTATCGCCCTAGTGAAAGACCACCATGCAGAATTGAAACGTTGCTTGAAATAACTTTTAGCCGTGTTAGGTGACCAGATCTGAATAGCCAGGTATTTCCCCACCTTCCTCTTCTCCTTCTCCTTCCCCTCCCTTCTTCAGCCACACAACATTCCCAATTGGGGATGCCATAGTCTTACTGGCTCCAGACGGTTGGAAGCAGTTGGGACTCTTGTGAGGTATTCATATAAAAAAAATTAAAATTAAATTATGGAAAGTATTATATGCAGTGGAACTACGCTTAACGAGAATAATTCGTTCCAGGATCTTACTCCTAACACAAAACACTCGTTAATCGAAACAATTTTTCCCATTGGAGTCAATGCAAAATACCGAAATTCCTTTCCGAAAAAAATACTCCAAATAATGTACCTTTTTCAAACAAAATCATACATCGTTAATATTATTGATACCTTATTCTTGTTTTACTAGAAAGCTGTCTGAAAGATGTGAGACATGGTTTTGGCGACGCTTCAAAATTTTGTGAAAATGCGGCCCTGTTTTTTAAAAAAAAAATGTATGCAGCCACTGCCTTATTCAATGTATGATGTAACAGTTTCCGTAGCTTTCAGCTTCTCTCTTAACGCTGGAGAGGTGTGGCTGTGCATTACTCTTACCTCCTCCCCTGACGAAATCTTCTCCATACCTTCTTGCTGTGAAACTCAATGCAACTCCATAAGCTCTTCGGTGGTCAGCTTCTGGTGTGCTCTTCCATCTCCACATTTTTATCCAGTCATCTTCAGCCCTATGATGTTGGCCAAAGATACTATCTCGTTGATTGCACGCTCCTGCATGCTTTCGTGATTGACTAAAAGCTTTGTGAGTGTTGGATATGAGTGAGATCAGCTAATTATGTGCAGGTTCTTGTGCTTTAGTTTTACAATCCGAGACTTCTTGATATTCTCCTCATTATTCGTTATGCGAAACTAAACTCGTGAAGCGAGTCATTTGTTTTAGTGGTGGGCGAAGCGGCTCGGTTTAGTGAGCCGGATCACTAAAGCAGCTCTCTGTAAAGACAATCCGCATTAAAACTGGACGAAAAAAGTATCATTTAAGAACGTCTTAAGGACGTCTCTAGGAGGGCCAGGGGAGCGAGGGAGAGGGCATGGTGCGGGGGAACGCGAACCGTTCAAACGAGCCGGATCACCGAACTGGTACACTACAAAGAGCTGCTTTAGTGATCCGGCTCACTAAACCGAGCCGCTTCGCCCACCACTAATATGTTTACTATTTATTCAGTTCGTTATACAATTTACCCGTTATGGGAGGTGCTCGTTATGCGAGGTTATACCATATACATAGTCCCCAGGGTTCTTCAGAAGTATCTTCTCCACTATCTACCGTCCTCACAGAGGTCACATCTGGCCACTGATCCGCCGGGAATGGTGTGAAGGCGTGAAGGGTTCGAGGGACCACCCTCTCATCCCACTGCTCGGTGTCTCTCATTAAGACTGCCTATGGCTTGCCAGAAGCTGTGTATTCTGTTCTTGCGTTGTATGCTGCCATGAGATTTTTCCATTCTATTGTTCTCTTCTAATGTATGTTACTCTTTATAAAATTTCGCCTCTCCACTAGCTTAAAATACAGAAACTAACGACTTTCGGTGAGAACACGTAAATGTTTTGGTATAAATCTATGTTGTTCCACGTAGTAACAGTCGGGGGCTTTAAGGGTTATCTAATAGTCACATCGTTTTTTTTTTCATCTGGTCCATAAAATGGTTTGGGAAAGTGGTAAGTGCCCTCGACTATATATATGTACGTGTAATTATGAATTAACATATTTTATATAATTAACAGGAAGAATTTCCTTTACAACCCTGCTTTTCATATATAAATATCTACATGTTTCAGAAGCAAATATTCCCTTATCAGGATAAGCAATATGCAATGTGGTTTATTATTTATATTTTACTATAGTATATTGTTTATCCTGATAAGGGATGCTTTGTTTATGAAGCATGTAGATATTTATATATTAAAAACAGTGGTCAAACAAAGTTCTTTGTTAATTATATTAATAATGACGCCACAAAATAATTAAAAATCTATCAAAGAACACGTATGAAATTAATATTAACATATTTTTTGTGACTGGACCTGTATAGCCAAGTAAATCAAATTTGTAATTTACGTAATTTCTTTTCTTCCTTCTCTCCATTTACTTTTCTTCAAAGATGATCTAGACCTACACAATCCGGACCAACCCCATCACGAAAATTGCTACATATGTTCTAGTTTCGGCAGGTACGACAAAACTTTTTTTGTATTCGGGGTATTGTGCAAGGCTAAGCCAACATATTGCAATGTGGCGTCACTAATGAAATTCACACAATGACACAACACTACAACTCCAAATCAATCATAAAAATAACTCTACGCATTTCTTCCATTAATTCCATGACTCACGAATTCATCTATGCATCTCAAAATAGGTTTTCGTGGCGTTTCCACTTTCGAAATGCTTCGTTTTAAGTGCGTGTTGACTGTATTGATAGCAGCTCCTCTTCACTGGACTAGGAAAAATAATTTTTAATTCTTTGCGCTACCAACAGTTGAGGAAATATGTTAGTAATAATAAATAAGCAAGATAACATAAGCCCACGTAAAATAGAGTGAAATATGTAATAGAAAACCCACGTAGCATTTTCACATTTATTTTAATAACCAGTTCAATAAACATCTGAAACAAATAAATATTTTACCATTCACAAAAGGATTTCAAAGAAAATTAAGTAAAAGTCAAAGGTACTTTATATTGTGATCGACGATGAAAGATTTTTTCTGAAAGAATGTTACTTCAGTGAATCGAATGAAAACGGAAAAAATGACAGAAAATAAAAAGATTTCAGTCGCAACTGGGACTCGAACCCACGACCTCTGCCTATCCGGGGCAACCGCTTAACCAACTTAGCTAATGAGACCAGTTCAATTTATGCCATCTTCATCGATATCATATCTCAAATTCCAGATTTGTTAATATTATTCTCCATTTTTTATCCCATATTATTGGAAGCTATCTTTATAATAATTAAAAAGTTCCTAAGAAACACAATTGCAAACTAGACAGTGTCTTCGGATTAATATGCAATTTTTTAGTAATATGGGATATCTATTGACTTTTTATAAAAGTCTAAATAATATATTCATTTTTTAATTATTAATGATTTTTATTGAGATTTAAAAACCTCATTTTAATATTAAATTACAATGATTAAATATTAAAATGAGGTTTTTAAATCTGAATAAAAAAAATAATAATGAAAAATTGAATGCAATGTACATAACTTAAAATTTTCAAATAAGTTTATTTAATATCTACATGTTGGAAAGTACTTTAAAAATATAATGGTAAGTACATCATTATCATTGCGGGTTGGTCAACGGTTGCAAAACACAAATATTTTTATAGATGGCATCTAAAATAATTAATTATGCTTAAGGGAAGCAATAAGACATTATTATATATTGTTTTTTTTAACTCATTACGTGACTGTTGGTTATTTCTAGATTAATATTAGGTTTAACAGACTTTTCAAGGTAAATATGGAAACATAAAAACAAATTAAATATACATACAACAGGAAAATAACATAAATAAATATACAGACTCGAAACATACAGATACAGTAGAAATAGATAACAACATTTTAAAGGACGGCTGCCAGAACAGAGTTGGTACTTAAAATAAATGGTTTTCAAAATAGCATTTCAAAAATTAAGATTTCAGAACATCATTTTCTAGATTTGTCCGAAGCTCACACTTGTCTCAATTACTCGGGAAACTTATTAGAGCTAGTATAGGCAATGTATTCCAAGGATTTCAGCCAGTATTTTGTCAAGTGTATTTTTGATATGTGTAGTTTGTAGTGTTGTCGTGTATTATGTTGGTGAACGTCGTGATTATAGTTAAGTTTAATATTTGTGTGAGTATGGCATTGAATCATATTTAAAATAGTGTTTTTTTTATATCATGTCTAAAAATAATCTTAGACGGTAAAACTAGTGCGTGCCGGGCAAGTCATAAATGTTACGCAGGACCCTGTTTTGAATTATTTGGAACTCAGATATCGGTTTCTTTGTAGCGAAACCCCAGATACTACTAGAAAGATATACTAGGTGGGAATGAATCATGGCATAGTACAATGATCGCAGTATTTATAGAGGTGGGAAGCAATCCACGTAACCTGTACATCATAGAACTTACCGGAGAAATCTTAGATTTTACGTAGTCAATATGGTAAAATTATATTTAAATCAAATTTTATTTGAGTATTCGTTATAATCCCGAAGAAGAGAAAATTTTCATTGAAACATGTTGACATAATTCAGGGGTGTCGAAAACTCATGCTGATGGAGTTTTATTAAAAAAAAAATGTTACATAAATATTGGAATAAAGTCCCTTCAAACTGACTGATTAATAATAATTTAGTGATTAAATATTCAGCCTTATCATGACAGGGTTCTAGATGCCACCGCCCAGCTAGAATCAAATTTACTTATGAATGTCTTTATTAAACATATTTTTTACCATTAGCTGACCAATTTATATGACAATGTCATAATATAACACATAAATTTTGAGATTAATTTAAATTATTTTTTTACATATTTTTACTAGTGTGCAGTAATGTAAATTAATTTACCAAAGAACCACAGCGGACGTCAATATCCCAGAACAAGCTGTTTGCAGTTACGGCCCTGTCACTGTCGTCTCGCGAAGATGTTTTTTTCCAGCAAAGCTAACTCCTTTTGGCACTGTGGTTAAAAATTACGGTAAGTTTCGGTTAACTATAAAGTAATATAAGCATTACTGGTGATAACCTTTACATTGTATAATTTTAAAAAAAAAATACTGGATCATCGGATATCATTGGATAATGATAATAATAATACATTGTACAAATTATAAAGAATGCAATGCACAAATATCATAGAAATTCTGTAAGATGTGGTTTCAGCTATTTTAAAGCGACTTCTTGGAATTCACTCTTACCTCAATATAAAACCGCAATCAGATCACTGAAATTCTGAGAAAACATGTATTATTAGGTATATTTCAAGAAAAATGTGAGATTTACTTGATTGTAACTTGTCAAAGTTCACTTCATGCTATGTATGCATGAGTAATAGGAAAAATGAAGCGAAAACTAAATAACTAATATTCGTGCTATTTCTTTGCAAGGTCTATCAGCACAATTTGGGTCTGAAAGAAAATTTATACTTCACTTCTATGTAATACTAGCGCTGACCTGTGAAAAATCACGTTATATTATAATTTTAATAAATAAATAAAGTGCTAAAATAAAACTTAAATTAGTTTTAACTAACTAACTAACTAACTAACCATCACGCCGTTTCTCCGCAGGGGTAGGCAGAGAGGACGGACCGCCAAACAACTCAATCTTGGCATACACTTCTTGCTTCATTCACATTCATACATCGTCTCATACATTCTCTTCTATTATTCCGACTTCTGACATGGCCCGACTCAAGTATTTGATTCACTTGATCGTGCCATGTTTTCCTTGGACGTCCCCGGCTTCTTCTTCCATTCACATTCGCGTCATACATTCTTCTTACACTCCTTTCTTCGTTCATTCGCTCCACATGCCCAAACCATCTAAACGTCCCTTTCTTAATCTTACTCATTACGCTTACATCAGCCTTGCATTCTTTACGAATTTCAATATTTTTCACACGATCATACATGGTTTTACCACACATTCGCCTCAGAGATCTCATTTCTACGGCATTCATTTAATTCATTTATTTATTCATTCAATCATTCTTCGCTTCTTTGGACAACTTTTTGTTAGCGCCAACCGCGTTCAGTCTTCCATTAATGGAGTTTCCTGCATATTAGTTTTAAATTTAAAAAAATATATATTGCCAAGTCCGAGAATCTAACCCCGATCAACTGCTTAGAAGGCAACTCTACTGATCATTACACAACTAACAAAAGGCAAAAATTAATTATATGCACTAAAAATAAGATTTTTTTTTAATTTTAAGCCTAGAATATTACGTATTACGTGCTCACATCACAACTGAAATTAAATTGTTTAATAATAATTGTTATTAATAATAGGTAATAATTTCTACGTAAATCACGTTGATGTTTATTGATTTCTTCTCTTTTCTTACACTATGCCTACCAGTTTTAACACGTCTTCATCAATAAATAAATTGTTGGTACCTAATTATCCACGAATATTATTAGGTAGAAAATGATTCCCTTACACAGCAAAAACAGGTACATGTTTAGATAAAAAGTCACTTTTACACCAGTGTCGGTACGTACCTAATAGAATAGGTTTATTTTTTTTCATATAATGACAGCATGTCCAAGTTGTAATTTATTCATATATTGGATTCAAGCTATACTCCGGCCACGCTGTTCTCCCTTATACCTAAATGTCTGCAGGATGGGCAACGAACGTGCGAAGTGCGTAGCGTAAGTAATCCACCTATTAACGTCGCCATGAGTTCATTAGCTATTTCAGCTTCAAAAATAGCTTGCGTTGTTCATAAGAACTCGGATTCTAATGAATTGCAGCCAATGCCTGTTTATTTACAAGAATGACACGGATATGTAATTAGGACAGGGGCGGTCGGTGGACTTCTGAGCTAGGCAAGATATTTTAAAAATTGCCAGAATTGGCGGGGGTAAAGTTTTCCGCGACCCTTTTCCATGTCGATTTTGGGATTTAATTTCATGCTTTTTGCACCCTTTAATTGTTATGTGAAATTAACATAAGTACCTATGCATTTATTAATTTTTAAATAGGCTATGTTGTTAATCAATATATTCCTATTTAAATTTTCTTCATAAAAACCTATTTTTTTGTAAATAAGGAAATCCAGTGAAAAATATTATGACTCTAAAAATATATATTCATATAAATCAGCAAACGCCGATTCTGAATATGTGACTTTTATTTTATATAGAATTTATAAATCGCTATTTGTAAGTGAATAAATAATCATTTACGTCTGTATTCTGTTTTTGGATAAGTATGGAAATTATTATTTTTGATTTTGTTTTTTTTTTTAATATGCATTTTTTTAGATTTCGTGTCATTTAAACTTAATCTGGGTAACTTTAAGCTCTATAATTGTTGTTCAGTATAAAAAAAACTATTATTAATCACAGAAATTAGAGTATTCATGAGCAAACCAATTTTATAAATATGATATTTTGATAATGTTAATGCTCAATACTATTATTATTCTTCGAGTTACAGTTTCTAAAAAGCTACATAATGTTATTACTTGTGTTTAGTTACGGTTTACTATAAATAGAATATAAAATTATGTACCATGAAGCTCAAGCTAGTCGTTCAATCGGTATGGATCACACATCCTGGATATCTGCTCAGTGTCTTAATGACTTATTTTGGTAACTAAATCACCATCCTGGGAAAAGTGAGAAGTGACTGCCGCACGTGCAATAAAGTAAATGATTTAGTAAACTCATATTTGAAGTAAAACTTGAGTGCGTGCGTAACCAAACAGCGCGACGATACCCCCTATCCATTGCCTTGCATTGCTCTATGACCAAATGTAAGCTAAGTTAAATAAAATTATTGAGTATTTTAAAATTCCTATTTTATTATCTCCTTCCTCTAATTGTTGTGGCCATCTGAATATTCATTAAAAAGTGCATTTTGATCAGAAATTTGTCATAAGTATTATGCTATTACGGTATGATTTCTTTATGTGATTATTTTTTCTGGAGGTAAGCACAGTTTTGCAGCCTTTATGGACTGCACGCCACTAACCTAACTATAAGGATGCGCGCACAACGTACTTAACCGATTTTTTTTAAAGATTGTAATCCAATCCACTAAATTGCTACTTAACTGCAACTTACTACTTACCACTTAACACAATTAAAATTAAATTGAATTAAAATCAGCTAAACAATTTAGTTATCACTGTCCTTGCTACTGGGTCAAGGATTCCCAACCGGTCGATCGCGAACCAAATTTTGGTCGATCTCAACAATTACGATTGCGAATTTTTAAAATAAATATTCATTCCATATTTTTAATTTACATCCATAGATGAAAAATGTATAACCTGGACATAGAACAAATTGGTTGTGCTAGATTCTTGCTGACCCGTTAATGGAGCGGTTTAAAAGGAACGGCTGCGCTGCCTGTTTCATTCATAGCTTAATTTTGGGTTTGAGGTCAAAATACCCATCCAAACCGAATAATATACATTTTTTTATAATTAAAGGTTTAGTAAATATCTAGTACGTATGAGAAGTATTTTTGTTTTAAATTATGAAGCATCGGCCATGAAAAAAAAAACTTAATTTTAGAGGTAACTTAGAAAATTATTTGCGGGTTTAACGTTTTTTTTCAATTATCATATTTGTTACGTAAATACAAATACAAAAACAAAACATTAAAAAATAAAAAAAAATCGGGTCGATATTTTAAATTATGTACGACAAATTTCTGTTCCAATGAAAATTGGTCGTTTTTAATTTTATTTAAAGCTTAATATTATTAAAAAATATATTTTTTTTTTTTATTTTATATCTCATTATATGTAAAACTTTTTTTTACATTACCGTTAGCCCCCAAATAATTGTTAAAGGCGCCTCTAAAATCGCGAAAAATCGATTCCTTTAATGGCCTAAATTTCGTAATGTAAATCAAACATAAATGAATTACTTCTAATCCGTACTAGAAATTTACAATGCTTTTTGATGAAAAAAAAATCATTAGCTTTAGGTGAGTATTCTGGCCTCAAATCCAAAATTAAGTTTTGTATGAAACAGGCTGCGCAACCGTTCCTCTTAATGGTCAAAATTTTGAAGAACTTAAAAATAGTAACTGCAAACATTTTTATAATACTCTTGTTTGAATTCGATCACCGTGAAATCTAGGGTAAAAAGGAGCACCGATTCTCAAAAAAGTTGGGAACCCTTGCATTAGGGAATTACAGTTCTGGCCAGTGTTAGGTTATAGGTTCATATATTTTTAATTTATAGGCTCGTGGCCTATCTCATTAGGAGTTCAATCGGAGATTAAAAAAAGGAGAGAAAAATTACCTCATCTATAAATCCTACGTTGGTATTTTCCAGACAATTCTAAGACATTCTGTACATTTTTTTGTATTTTTAAACCAGGGCGATTTTTTGATAATTTCACACCGCAAAATTGGACCATTTTTTATAAACCGGAAGGGCGGGACATACTTTATTAGTGCGGAAAAAAATTAGCTAATGATTTTTTTTTTTTGTTAATACAAATTATACATGAATGGCAGAGGAGAATAACGAAGGGTACCAAATATTATTTGTTATTATTATATATTACATCTCATCAAATTATTTTTTTTCCCTTTATTCATATTATTGATCTTTATAATTTTCTACTTCAAAAAAAACAGCCGAACATTCTTGTTCTTAAGCATTCTTAAATTTTGTAGCTTTTGTTTGATATTATTCAACTTTTCAGATGTAAAATATACTAATACAATAAATATACTTTAATTTTGTAAATGTTTGCACCATCGTTATATATATAAGCCGCCGAGCCAGAAGCCCGATTGTACAAACTTCACATCATAACATCTGTCAAAATTCTGAGTGGGAGTAAATATGCATATAAGCACGTATTTTTCTTGTCAGTTTTTATTTCATTATTTAACAACTAAGAACCTAAAACCTATTTTATATATAATACAATATATTAATTAGACCCTATATAGGTTATCAGGTTCTTAGTTTGGGTTTTTTTCGTAAATAAAAAAAAACCTAACCTTTAAAAGCTTTTCGAAAACTTGAAACTTTACCAAGCTTTAAATTAATTCAAATTCGTGATATTGCTTTTTCGGTTACTAAAATAGTTGTTCCTTATTGTAATTAAACTAATGTAAAGTGTTTTTCATTATTTTCGTGCGTATTAAAAAATACGTGATTATATACATATTTAATAAAGATTTTTCGTCTTACAAAAATTGCAGATGTCAGAAAAAATGAGCTACGGATATCAGAGTAACATTTTTGTTACCCTAACATGGCTATTAGAATAACTTCTGGCATTATGATCATGAGAAGCCATAGCCATTTTGTCCTTTTTGAGATGATGAACCAGAATATTTTTGGCAAAGGTTTTTTGTACACTTGGAACTGTCCAGTTAAACGGTACATATCCTGACCACAAACAAAATCACTGTCAATCTTTTTTCATATCAAAAAGATTACTATCTAACTTCATAAAACAAAGTTAGTAGGTTACGAGTGAAATAATGTCAAATCTCGATGAAAATGTCAAAAGTCAACGGAGTTTCAGTGTTGCTATTTGAAAAAAAAACTACAAGTTCTATTTTTTTTGTTACATTTTCGTAATCTTAATAGAAACATCTGTCCACCTGATTTTTGCCAAGTCATTATAAAATGCATGCAAGTGCCCGATTAATTTAAAGTCATATGTTATAAAAAAAACTTTTAAATACGAAAATCACAATTAACGCAAGAAATTGAACTTTTTTTTCTAATTTACATCTTCAGTAATTAACTTATTTTAATAATAACCTAAGACGCAGTGATTACAGAAAAAAGTCTTTTAATTTTTGAAAAATACTATTCCGTACATATTTTCTGTTAACATATTCCATGGTCGCTACGCACCCTGGAAGCTAATAGATTCCTAAAGGTTTGCACGCTTCCACGGTTCGCCACTGAAGCGCCATGAGTATGGGATTTTATGAACTATTTCTGAGAAAAGAAAGTCCCATAAACTTTGATTTCAAAACGCACGTATGGGATTTATTTCAAACTCGCTCTATAACAGGTGGATTTTTTCGCACGGAATTTGAATAGCGTCCTGTTTTAAAGTGTAGTAAAATTATAATACAAGTTAACCTTATTATATAATCTTCTTTATGGGAGTTCACTGCACAAACGCTCTTTAGAGAAGACCGCCACTGGTTCTGGATCTATTTCAAGTATTAAACACTCACTTTCCCTCCGTATTATGTATCGCGACTTCGTGAATTCTTGAGCAAATCGATGCGGGTAATCATTGTTTTCACTGATTCATATAATTCTACGCGGGTTTCAGAAAACTTTCGACTCGTTTCGTATTTCCTGTTTGCGGCAAGCCTAACATGAACTACCTGGTCCTCTTCCCATTGGTTTCAAAATTAACTGGGCATTATGTGTCATAAAATATATGGTCGATCTTCAATCATTTTTGTGAAAGGGCGTTAGACACTCACATTGGTGCGCTGGTGAAAAACTACCGTCCAGAATGAAAATGTTGCCAGAAATGGAATAACCCATGCTAAGTGACAAGATCTGCATATCCAGATACTTCTCCAGGTACCTTGCGGCCTTACAACCTACCCTAAAATAAGATTACAATAGTCCTACTGGCTCAAAACAGTTCTACAGTTGAGTGTATAATATAAACGTATTATTATAACGCCATACTACTATGACGGTATACAAATACGATTATAAAACATATAAATCGTATACCTGCTAGCTATTAAAAGTCAATTTAGGTTACAACTCCTAACTTTTGACTTTTATAACTGCAACATTTTGCAATTACCAACCCATCAATCAACAAAAAATATATTCTGTGCAATGTTTGTAGTTGATTAATATTTCACGGAAACAATTATCCAATATTCACGTCATAAATGAATTCTGTGCAAAAAATACGAAACTTTGTTAATGTAAAACAGACAATGCTGATGCTATTCCATAGGTATAAGTAGAAAAAATATTCACGTACGTATTTATTATTTATAAGTTTCTCTATCGATGGGAATACCAAAAATAAATTCATAAATATGATAAGTATTATGATATATAGTACGCCTTTAAGGGTAGTTGGGCATGAAATGAATACTGCGGTGGAAGCCAAAGGCAGACTGATGTGTATTGTTTTACGATGTATTTTTTTCTAAACCAATAAATCTCATTACGCCACACATACGATAGCTTATAAAATCACATAAAATTAAATTGAAACAATATGTTCCGAACCATTATTAAAATAACAACACCGGGATGAGAGCCTAGAATAAGAAAAATAACCGTCAATCACATCGATGTTAATTTATTTCCATTACACATGCCATCTATATACGAGTATATAAAAATCAATGTAGGTTTGTTTGTTTCTTTGTCCTCGATCACTATGCTGGTTTCGGTGAAAATAGCACAGTTTGTTCGTAATAGTTTCGGGACGGTTTAAAGAGTAGTTTGAATAAAATCCAATATACAAAACTGTTGCTATAACGTTTTAAAATTAGTATGAAAAACATTGAACCCGCCATGTTTTATTTACGTTAGATAATAGATATTACACTCTGATTGGCTAAAGAAGAAGGATTTTTTGGGTAGAGTATTTTCAAAATATAAAACACAAGTAGGTATCTACATAAGAACTCTATTATTTACATATATTTTAAAAAAATAAACGTTTGGAATAAAATTAATTTTTAAAATAGTTTCTTTGTTTAGAGGTAGTTACATTCGCTGTCAAATCAATTATGGCACCCAAATGACCAGTAAGAATTCACAACATCATAACTTTATATAAACCCGAGCAAGGCCGGGTACACATCAGCTAGTATCCTATATAAATACTGTGTAACTAACTACCAATCACGTGGGCAGGCAGAGATGGTGGAATTCAGAACAACTATCCCCCAGCACACAATCGTTACTTCACCTACATTCTAACATCGTCTTAAACATCCTATTATGTAATGATATTTGATATCCATAATCTTACCATGTCGTCCTTTTGAAAGCCGAGATTTTCGGTGGAAAAATCGCTAAAAACCGGAGCGTTTTCCGCCAGCTGAGCGTAATTTCGTAATTAGGTACAAGTAGACTGAATGCTGTAGAAATGAGATCTCTGCTACGAATGTGTAGTAAAACCATGTATGATCGTGTGAAAAATGTTAAGATTCGTAAATAATGCAGGGCTGATGTAAGCGTAATGAGGACGATTAAGAAAGGGACGCTGAGATGGTTCGGGCATGTAGAGTGAATGAACGAATAAAAGAGTGTAAGGAGAATAGATTACGCGAATATGAATGAAAGAAGACGCCGGGGTGTCCGAGGAAGACATGGCACCATCGGGTGAATGAAATACTTGACTGGGGCCATGTCAGAAGTCGGAATAATAGAAGAGAATGTATGAATGTGAATGAAGAAAGAAGTTTATGCCAAGATCGAGTTGTTTGGCGGTCCATCGTTTCTGCCTACCCCTGCGGGGAAAGGGCGTGATGGTTAATTAGTAAGTTAGTTTTTCTGACGGCCTCCATGGTCGAGGGGTAAGGCTCTCGACTACGAATCCGAAGATCGCGGGTTCAAATCCCGACGTGCGCAAGTAATTTTTATTTAATTAATTTGTGTTGTTTCACAATTAATTCATTTAAAAATAATATATAGTATATTTGCGCACGTTCCAGAGTGGAAGATACTCTCAGTATCGCCCTGGTGAAAGACCACCATTCAGAATTGAAACGTTGCTTGAAATGGCTTTTAGCCGTGTTTTTCCCCTTTTCCCCACCTTCCTCTCCCCTTTCTCCTTCCCCTCCCCAATACCTTCAGCCTCACAAAATTCCCCAATTGTGAATGCCATAGTCTCACTGGCTCCAGACGGTTGGGAGCAGTTTGGGACTCTTGTGCAGTATTCATATAAAAAAATATAAAAAAAATTGCCTTAGTATTTCCTTGATTTTATTAATACAAAAATAAAAATAATTTGATTTTAGAATTACTAATGTAAATTTATTATTAAATATTTTATGATAATTATTTTATTTTTTCTTTGTGACATTTTTAATTAATTACCTACCTACTTCCATCACTCTTGTTAATTTTTGATACTGTTTGTAATTCGTCCATCCTTACATAATTATTTTTCTATGTTTATTATTTGTCTATACTTATCATTATTTTTCAGTGTACTGTTTATCCTGAGTTGATTTTTATATATTAAACAGTAGTGTACACAAAGTATTTCTTATCAATTTTAGGATTACTTAAATTTAAATATATTTTCCAAAAATAAAATAATACCACGTTTTCCTGTAAATGTGTACAGTATTAACCCCCTTTCTCCGTCCATTATATGAGTACATGTTCAAACCTTCTAAGCCTCTTTTTCTTATTTCTGATTTCTAACATCGATATCACATGCTCTTCGAATCTCCTCATTCGTAGGTAATTCAGACAAACATAGATTCACCGTGCAATACGCCTTGTGAATCTTCAATTTCAACTGCATTCTGTCTAATTTCATCATTCCTCTTTGAGCTCCATACAATTCCGCCATATACAGGGTTGGCAACCGAACATGGTTGTGGACTGCTACTCTCTTCGTTTAACATTTTTTACTAGCGACTACTGTATTCAGTGTACTCGGACAACTGCTGAAATATATTCTGGACCCCTCTGAACAATGACCCATTAAAAATTACTACGAAATTTAATGTATAGGCATACTGAATCGTTCAAACCTATATACTATATAAAAATGAATGTTTGTATGTCTGTCTTCGATTTTCACGAAAATTACTAGACCGATTTCTCTGAAAATAGCACAGTTTGTTCTTATTAGTACCAGAAAGGTTTAGAGAGCAGTTTGAATGAAATCCAATATGGAAAACTATTGCTATAACGTTTTAAAATTAGTATGAAAAACATTGAACCCGCCATGTTTTATTTAGGTTAGCCCATAGATATACCAGTCTGGTTACCCACAGATTACATATCCAAAAAAGAAGGTTTGTTCGGGTAGAATATTTTCAAAATGGAATATATATGTTTTAAAAGGAAATAAATGTTTTTTTGTTTCTTTTTTACAGATAGATCTACTATGGCACCCAAATGACAAGCAAGAAGTCACAACATCATAACTTTATTCTAAAAAATGAATAAATCCCGAGCAAGGCCGGGTATACCCATCAGCTAGTGCTACATAAATATAAGTTTCTCTTTTTGTAATAAATTTAGTTTTCTTTATATGCCTAATTTGTGAACAATTAGGTGCTTGTATAACCATTTTGTAAACATCAACGCTTTAAAAAGAATCTAAATGATCGCATCGTATCGCCTGACTGCACGGAGATAGTATTGCCAAACTGACTAACTAATTAAATAAATATTGTCTATGCTTACTGAATGACGAATGTTTTTTTTAGCTACATACAGTAGTGAACGTATAAACGATATAGTCAATGTTATTTTTAAATCGTATAATCTCAACGTACCTATTCGAAGAATACATATATTTATTTTGTTATTTAGTGGGTTAAGTGTATATTTTGTGGTAAATTCATAATTTTGTAACTTTTTTCCAATTATTTATTTTCGACCGGACCGGTTTCACCCTATCACGGGCATCGTCAGACTGGCACAATTAAAACTAAATCTATGGTATATATAGCATCGATGTCAGGAGTGAGTTCCCCTGCTTTCTAATATTGTTTTTTTTTAAATTTTTATTTATGTCTTTACTATGAGTTTACTATCATGTTTTTATAACTACTTTCGGGTTGGTTTATTACCCTCTGAAAGACGAATTATATTCTGTTTGTTTACTGAATATATGGGTTATTAAAAATTATACAAAGTCATTCGTGTCAGCTTTTATTTGAACAAGTGGTTATTTGTGGAGTGTAAGAAGAATGTATGACGCGAATGTGAATGGAAGAAGAAGCCGGAGCGTCCGAGCAAGACATGGCACGATCAAGTGAATCAAATACTTGAGTCGGGCCATGTCAGAAGTCGAAATAATAGAAGAGAATGTATGAGACGATGTATGAATTTGAATGAAGCAAGAAGTGTATGCCAAGATCGAGTTGTTTGGCGGTCCGTCCTCTCTGCCCCCCCCCCTGCGGTGAAACGGCGTGATTGTTAGTTATTTAGTTAGTTAGTTAGTTATTTCTGGTTTTGTTTTCTCCCTGTGATTTCCGTATTGTTTGCTTAAATGAATTTTATAGCAGTTTTTGTCCTGTAGTTAAATAAACTACGGGTAACCAGGTACATTTTAATGGGTCATTAAAATATTATATACTTTGCCATTCAACGGTCAATATGTTTAGCAATCGTTTGGTTAGGTTGGGTTAATCACACGCCAACTAATTTCTAAAATAACCGTGCCATCATCAGAGATATCTAACAATATAATACTAAAATATTTTAACGCACGTTAAATAATTTAACATTAAAATGCTTGTTTTAAAAACAGACGCTTACTTCTAAAATAGTGTTTTTCCTAAACCACCCTACCATAACGCAGCGTCCCTGCAGAGGTAGACAGATTGGATGGACCGCCAAACAATTCGACCTTGGCATACACTTATTCCTTCATTCATCGTATCATACATTATATTTTGCTATTCTGAATTCGGACATGGCCCGACTCATGTATTTGATTAACTTAATCGTGCTATGTCTTCCTCGGGCATCCTATATTTTCATTACACTATTTTCTCCCTTCATGCGCTCTACATACCCAAACCATATATGCGTCCCTTTCTTAAGCTTACTCATTACGCTCACATCAGCCTTGAATTCTTTACGAATCTCAACATTTTTTCACGTGATCATACATGGTTTTACCACGCATTCGCCTAAGAGATCTTATTTCTCATGAGTGCAGATTACATAAAACGTGACTTCGTACTAAATACCTAACGTTAGTGCATTATCTAGAATGAATAGATCGATGTTTCGGAGGTTATTAAATTTGAACGGTCGTTACAATGTAACATATTTATCTTTAAGTGGAAAGACAAAGACAATGGCCCCATGACACAGAATTTGGTTGCATTTGGCCGAGAATATATACGGGATACGTCTGACTGACGTATTTTATCATCTGATGTTTATATTGCATAAAAAATTAACAAAGATGTTCATACATTGAAATATATTAAGAAATATCTTCCGATGAGATACTAACACTAATTATACTAACACACAATTCATTTATAATATAAAATATGAGTATTGCTTCTGTCAATTTTTCGGTCATAGTTCCAAAGAGATTCCATCATAGATCGTGCGAGTGTACATAAAAATAATTAGATATGTATTTAAAATAATTGTTAAATTATTATCTCATTTTGTATTTACGTCTATCTGTTCATATCAGAACATCGCCAATATATTCTCACATAAAATTTATTAAAACTGTTTTCATTGTATTCACAGGCTACTTGTTCAAAGATAGGTAGAAAATTTACAATATAAAGGTAGATGCACCGACCTGTATCCATTAACTTAAATAATTAATTTCAGACTTACTAAGCAGTGTTTACTTATCTGTGCACCAAGTCCAAAGATGAACTAACGAATGAATGAACTGTTTTCATTTCCCTTTTACGTAATCCCCGACATCATAGATAAGTTTGTAGCTTTGTATATTTTTGAACAAAATATGGTTTAAACGAGTTAACTTAACTTCATTATTTGAATAAGCTCTACGATCATATATATTTTTTAATGTAGGTGTTTTGTTTTTAACTTCCATTAACCGCTTTAGTGACAGTATAAATAACGTACTTGAAGTACCTTTGTGTAAAACTAGGCTTGCGCAGAGACATGCTTTTTTTGTTGCTCCTAAAATTTATAATTTACTATCTACAGAATGTAAGTGTCCAAACATATCGTCTTTAAACACATGAAAAAATGTTATAAAAAAACTGGTTTAAAATTAATGATATCAACTTTTCCTAGTATAAATGTATATTTCCCTCATTTTCTTTTTTTTTTCATTTTCTTTTTCTTGTTTAACTTACAATTTTTATTTAACTTACCTTCAACATCCATGGATTAATACAAATACACTAATATACTGCCACTAACTAATGCATTGGCCTTGCCTATGTGTGATTTTTTTTGTTTTATATACATTACACGTAGGTTTATATACACGTGTTTAAATGTATATATAAGTTAATATTAAAAAATATAATAATATTTAAAAAATATTGACTTTGTATCTTGTTTGTGTAAATGTATATATCAAAAATTTATTAATAAATAAATAAAAAATAAAATTAAGGCGAGAAGGGAAATTTTAAGAATATATTATCCGGTAATTACAATCAAAACCAATATCCTTGATTCCAATAACCGCAGCGATCTCCGCAACGCCTCTCTTTGCCAATCTCGGCGAGCTTTCACGACCGCCGCAGTTGGTCGGTTGGTCGGCTGTTGTTTCCTCGAAAGACTCGAACTCGTACTCCTGCGATCGTCCCAAGGCCGGCGACTCCACGCCGACCTGTATACTTAATCCCAAACAATGATCCCGAAATAACATTCCTCGTTTTTCCAACGCGAAATATTGTTAATCTGATTTTAGTTTGATGTTCGTGTGTTTTTGTCTCAAGTCAGTAAATTATAAAGAAAGACATGTGACGAGGAACAGTTTTTCAATTAATGTTCTTTATCCGATTATAATTAATTTTTTTTTCATGACCCTGTATTTCATGTGCAGATGTTTTATATACTTGTCTTATATGCACTACATTAGAATACATTTATTATATTATTAATTGATAAACTAAAGTTTTTAAGACAAGATTTTTGTGCATAGCGCAAAGGGTAACAATTATTTTTATAAACAATAATTATTAGCCTGAAAACACTCATCCAAATTGAAAAAACCTAGGTTTATTTAGGTTCTCGGGTTTTTTCAATTTGGATGAGTGTTTTCAGGCTAATAATTATTGTTTATAAAAATAATTGTTACCCTTTGCGCTATGCACAAAAATCTTGTCTTAAAAACTTTAGTTTATCAATTAATAAATATTTGGCAAGTCAAACATTTTTCACCAATAAAATGAAGACATAATTTGTCTCGACGCCACCTAGTGAGGGATTTAGCCGTTACAAGCCTTCCTCATACAAATAAAGTTGATTGTTTACAGGTGAATTTACACACACACACATTTATCTTTACTCGGAAGGGTTTTTCAATTTGTATGAGTGTTTTCAGGCTAATAATTATTGTTTATAAAAATAATTGTTAGATTTATTATAACTGCCAACCTCTAAAAACCGTTGATAAAGAGGTTTAGATTTCAACATATTGCTTTTAAAGTTCTCTGGTTATTTTTATACAATTATAAGTTTTTTTTATCTAGTGGTATAGAATTTAAAATATATCTATATAAAATAAGAATAATTAGTACAAAAAAATAACATCTTGATGTTATTTTATTAAAAAATGGTTCCTAATACGATAAGCGCATTATATATTTTCCAAAAATTCAAAACAGAAAATCTACCGCTACAGTTATCACGTAGGTGTGTGAATAACAAGCAAGAATCCGTCTCTAGTTCGTGAATTTTCATATTCCATGCATACATGAACCTGCCTGACTGCCACAAATTACATTATTAATGCATGCGCTCCGAAATTCAATCCTTTATCGAATGAATATGCGCACGTTTGTTCTTCAAATACATTATCCCGTTAAGTACCTGGTCAACAGGATTTTTAATAACAATAGAATGATTACAGATTTTTTTTTAATTTATTGTAAATCAAATTTAATAATGTCATTTATTACTTATTTATTTACGGACCAATGTCCAATTACACAAAAGACATAACACGCAATTAAATAAATAAGAGTTACAGAAAAAGAACAGCACATACATAATACAAGAATGAAGCAATGACAAAAAGAGGACAAAAATATATGTTTTTATTAAGTTCTGCAAGTATTTTTAGTTTTTATTATTGTGACAGCTGTGTCGGCGTTCAAGGCCATTTTCAAACTACGGTTAATCCAGTGTGACGACTTATTTATATGACCAAACCAAACTTATTTATTTAACCAACAATATATGGATTACAGATTATTAGATAAATTACAAATATGCATACTATTTTTATTATTAACACATCTAAAGAAATTGATATATTATTATACTACATGTTAAATAGAATACATTGCTTTGTAACATGTTTTGAATATTTTAGACGCGTTATATTCCATGGTTCGCTTATTTATTTTAATATTTTGCTACAAGCATGCCTTCACTCTTTGTGAATCTAGTACTGTGCTCATGTCCCATTTTTCTATTTTATTCAGAGTCCGATATATGCTTAATCAATACTCTTTGCCGTAATGAAAACCTTTATATTTTTAATCCAGTACGAACTATACTAGTGACTAACGCATCCACAGCATATTTTCTGATTACATATCGAATTGATTACTTTGTATTGTTAACATTTCATTTTAAATTCTCAAAGGGTTTTACACGTGCATCCGAAAACGAAACTGCATTTAAAAAACGAGGTAGGAAGTTCTCTCGTAGTTAGTAGTTCGAATCTGAGCGCTACATGCTTCACAGTCCTCAGTCCCGGCTCAGTGTTCCCAGAGTTGATCCGCCCGGTTCCGCAGCCGCCAGTCGCGTTCCAGCCACCGCGAGCCCCGCAGTGCGCATTGGCTCTCCGCAGCTGCTCGCGCCGGCTCTACCTAATCTGTCGCTTTGATTTAATTTAAACGCTGCAAAGTCTATCTCGAAATACTAAAGACAGTTGAGAAAGTAAACATAACCCAAGTGTTGTAATTTTATTTGAACCTTTTGTGTTTCGGTGATTGTCATTGTGGGTCTATTATTGTATTCGGAATCGTAAAATTGCGCGAATTCCACTCTCCCACGGTGCGGAATCAAACGATTTACACCGACAATTCGGTCGTTAAAAACACCGGCCGGTCAGCTCATCAGTGGTCTGGACTAGTGAATTCAACATTCGGCACTCCGATTTTCAGTGAACCATAATGGAGCCATGGAAAGTGGGGCTGATGATTACACTGCTGGTGCAGCTTATGATTGTAGGGGGACAGGGGGAGTGCCCCAAGAGATGCATCTGCCAGAAAAGGCACGTGAGATGCATGTACCAAGGTCTGGAGTCCATTCCGCGGGTACCTGCTGATACGCTGATACTGTAAGTGCCAAAACTATTTTTTCCACTATCACCTTGCTGTTTGGTATAAACGCTCTTCCTAAAGATCAACCTATCCATCTCTACATTCTAAGGGATTTTTTAAGGGTAATTCAACACACGTAAAGTCATTATAACTAGGAAAAAATATATGTATATATTTTTTACGTTTTTAATTAAAAATAAATAAATGATTATTTAAGTTGGGTTAGATTAGGTTTTTGGGGAAATTTTTTTCGTACTTTTAATGACTATAAATAATTTTTAAAAGTATGCCTGATCATAGTGGAACCTTTTTAAGAACCTATATAACATAAGATTTTAAATAAGGTCGGTTGGCGTAAATGCTTCCTAAGGGCCAATTGTCTTAATTACAGGCCCTTTATTGAAACTTTAAAAAAAATTAAGAGTTCCAGATATATCTATAGAATTTGAAACTATTCAAAAAATCATTTGCAAAGTAATGAAGGAGCTAGATTTGACACAATTGCCTCATGGGACACATTTACCTCAACCTACTCAATACGAGTATATGCACCTTCTTCTAGGTCGGTACCGACCGCTTTCAGTATCGAACTCAATACGACAGTTTGCTAGTCGAATGTCCAACAATTCGAGCTGTCTATGGTAAAAAAAATAAATTATTATTGTAGTTCCTATTATTAAAAAAATTACTATAATTACGTTTACCCGTTTGGAATAATTGTATAATGTCAAAATCCAACGTCTGTACTTATGAACAGAATGCACAACAAAATTCAAGTAAATTTTTTTACTGAAAACATGGTATGTAAATTAAATTGTTTACATTTAAATTCCGATCACTCGTTTGTCATTTATAGTGAAAAGCAAGGTTGGAAGGCTGCATATTTTAAAAATAAATTAGTTTTTTCACGGGTGCAAGCGGGTGTATTGAAAGAGCTCGAGGGTTTGTTGATATTTATTTATTTATTCGCGCCTGGTGGGCATTTACATACAATTACATAAAATGAATTTAACGTTAAAAACGGTAGCAAAAACGCGCAGACGTATAACAAGTTATGGGAAGTGGTGTACATACAAAAAGTAGGTACTCAAATTTTATTGTGTTTGAAAATAATTTTACCGTGTGGGCTGTACCTAATTATCCACCGCTGTTAATTTCTTAGTATTTGTCGTAAAATTTTATAGTTTCAATAACAATATACAGTCTGACATTAAAAAGTAGACAAAAATCGTTTAAAACGTTTTAAATGACAATACGAATATAGCTCATGGGAAAATTAAAGTAAGTTTAAAAAGGCACAATAGTCCAAATGAATATTTTTGACTTTAACCAAAACGGTCTTAAGAAATTACTAATACTTTCCTAAAAGAGATGATTCTACATCATATTCTGAAACGATTTTAAATTGAAAGTTTTTTTTTATTATTTAACGCTTTGCAAGGAAAATAATTACATGGAGGGGCGATTTTTTTGGATTTCTGAAATGTACGTATCAAAATTTCAATTTATTAGATGTTAAATGAAAATCTAATTCATAACTGGGTGGTGCCAGAGTATTGAAAAAAATTGTTCTACTTTGTTAAATGTCCACATTTTATTGCCAAGCTATATACGAGTATTTGATACAAACACTAAATATTGGCAATTATTCATCTCAAAACAAAGCTTCCGACGGAAATCTCGTGCGTGTTGATTCTTCACTCGCTTTATATTAGCACTAGCACTTACTACCCGGTTTTGCGAAACTCTCGGCATTCTACTTCCAAACGGTCGAAAATGTTTTAACCTTTTTGTCTTCTACAGTTTTAATGATATTTCTAAGCTTCGTAGCTCACAATAGGAAAAGGTTCACATGTTGCGAGCTCTAAATAGGTTCAGTAATGAACCATGGTATTCCAGATAAAAAACTGTTCAAATTTAACTAAACCCGAGCTCAAAATTCGAGAGATTTTTAATTAAACCCATGAACAGATCAGTTGTTAATTATTTCTTTATATTGATTTATAAGCTGGGATTATTTAAACAAGGTTATTTTTTTCGTTCCATGATAAATCAACACAATAAAAATAAGAACAAAAAAACAAAAAACCTTGAAAAACTACCCCGAAAACCTAATGTCACCTAACTTAATGATATCGGGCTAGTTTTTGTTTTTCGTATTTTTAATGATTTTATATCGCTTTTAAAAAGTGTGTTGATTTATCCCGTCAACATTTTTTTTAATATGTATATACATATCTTCTCCTTATGTAAATTAATGTTTTTCTGTGTGTCCTCGATTTTCTCGATAATTACTAGACCGGTTTCGCTGAAAATAGAACAGTTGATTTTTATTAGTGCCGGGAAGATTCAGAGAGTAGTTTGAAAAAAATCTAAAATGTAAAAATGTTTCTATAACGTTTTAAAATTGGTATGAAAAACATTGAATCCGCCGTGTTGTATTGCGGTTAGCCCATAGATATACCACTCTGTTTAGCCACAGATTATATATTCAAGAGAATAAGGTTTGTTCGGGTAGAATATTTTCAAAATGGAAAACACAAGTAGGTGCCTACTTAAAAACTTTTTTATTTCGATATATTTTGAAAAAATAAATATTAGGAATGAAATAAAATTTTCAAATCAATATTTATTTGTATCTTTGTTTAGAGATAGTTACTTTCGCTGTAAAATCAATTATGGCACCCAAACGACAAGCAATAATTCACAATTTCATAACTTTATTAACAAAATTTTAAAAATTCTTAGCAAGGCCGGGTGCACATCACCTAGTATCATATATTTTAAATTGTTTTCCTTGTTAGAATCATATTTTGTAGGTTTGTGTATTCAGTGTACCACTAACTCATAATACCCGTCCATTGAAGAACAAATTAAAGCGAGTTATTACAGTAGTATGAACCTGTTAGGTTGGTAGAACCGAAGCCAGCGGCAGATGCTGTATTCGAACTTGACCTTTAGGTCATAACGAGCGTGCAACCAATACAGTACGATTCCCTTCAAACCTACCTTTGTGAAATCTTTATCTTCAGCCTCAAACAGTCCGCTGTATTTATTTAGCTTACTTAAGATCACAAAAACGTATTCAAAAGACCTCGTTAATTAATGTCGTTAGACCGGAGCAGGTAATTTTTTTTTTAACTTATGGCACTTTTTCAATATATTGTGTGCTGAAACATGACTGAAACACGCTAATAAGCATGCAATATCCGCGTTTATCCATGTTCGTCGCATAGCAAAGCTTGGTTAGTATACCGATTGCAGTTGTTTTCTGTCATGCTTTAGCATTATGCTTACTAATTTATATAATAGCACTAAAGAAATATATGTGTTATTTAATAAAATAACGCCTGCGACTGTGCAGAACTATGCCTAAAACAACATCTGTACGTAGGTACCTGCTTTCTCTGAATAATCTGTAATTTTATAATACTACTTTTATTTTATTTATGCGAGTACCGCCGAAGAGTTCCAGCTGCTTCCAACCGTCCGGAGCCAGTGAGACTATTGAATCTCCAATTGGGGTATATTGTGAGGCTGAAGGTATTGAGGAGGGAAAGGAGATGGGAAGAATGAAGGTGGAGAAGTACCTAGCTATTCAGATCTGGTCACCAAACACGGCTAAAGCCATTTCAAGCAACGTTTCGATTCTGAATAGTGGTCTTTCACCAGGGCGATACTGAAAGTATCTACCACTCTGAAACGTGCCGGAAATATACTATGTGTTATTTTAAATTAATAAATTGTAAAATAACACAAATTAATCAAATAAAATATCCTTGCTCTCGCCGGGATTTGAGCCCGCGGTGTGTTTTTGTATCCACAAAATCTTCACTTCACCCTTGAATATATATATGTATTTTGTTTTCTTTTAATTGAACTTTTACATTGTAAAATTTATTTTAGTTATCACACCGTCATACTAGATATTTGATATAGATCATTTATATCACGATATAAAGCTAAGTATGTCAATCTGTACTTGTATTGTAATCGTTAATTTACTTTTGAGTAAAATAACAAAAGCATTTTATTTTTTCGATGGAAAAAATGGTCTTAGAATAAATCATTGGGTTTCATTCTTGGCGACATCCTTGGAAGAGTTGTAAACCCTGTGACTCGGAAACCATATTTGATTTTGGATGAAGTATCTAAACCTACTACTGCATAATTATGTTCACCTCTCTATAGTGTGGACGATATTCTCAGTATTGCCCTGGTGTAAGACCATCAATCAAAATAATTATCAAAACATTCCTATAAATGCCATTTACCGCGTTGAGTGACCTTTTTTAACGGTAACTCTACACAGGAGGCCCCGATGGAAATAATTTCCCTCAAGGCCTATATCATCTCTGTGGATGCTGTGTGGAAAGTCTTTTAGAGGATTGGAAGAAGTGAACCTAGGTCTTGAAAAGACCAATGTTGTAGGAGGGGGAAATAGAGGCCGGCAGATCATTCCACAGCCGAGCTGTTGAACACAAGAATGAGTCGTAGAAGCGACCCATTCTCATGTGGCAAATTTCAACCGTGTACAAATGTTGGGCGCGCGTTTGACGTGTTTCCTGACTGTGCACCGGTGCCGAAGGGATCAGTGGCACTAGTTCCTCAGAGTATATTCCATTAAAATACCGTTACAATAAGGACAGCATCCCCACCTGAGGTCTGTGCTCCAAAGGTGGCAACGGATAGTCCGTTTCTGCACGGTCAAGAGTTTTTTTTTTGATATTTTTGAACTCCCAGCTAGAGGTGGCTGCCAAATTCTACAGTGGGGTGCACTTGCAATTTGTACAGTGTCAGCTATTGTGTACTATTAAAGTATCTGGAGGGTTGTACAATACGCCCAGCTTGTGAGACGATAACTTTTCTCTGGCTTCGATGGAGCCCCCATACTAGAGCTGGTCACAAGCATATCAATGTAGGGCTTGTTGTATTTACCCCCAGGGATGGTCCGTGCTAAGGTGCAATTGTGCAAGGCACCCCCACAAATTTTAAAGACCATTGGCCAATCAATAAAACACCTAAAAAATCTAATTTGCTGCCCGCGCTACATCTACACTTGCCACCCTTCGTATTTTCCAAAATAATCACAATCCGCGCCTCACATCATTCCCCAGATGGGGATCTCAGGTCCACTGGCAAATCTTAAAGAGATTTATAAATAGCTGTTTTCTCAAACATAATGTATTTGATGATAGTTGCCAGAGGATAATGAATCAGTTCCTAGCTACTATATATTATTCACTGAACATTATTTATGTAGCTATACGTATATTCAATATAAAATATATTGGTACATGCACTGTTTTATGTAACACTTCAAAGAGATCCTCTAACTCCATATAAAGCCAGTGGAACATATTTCAGTGATTTGTTTTTCTCCCAGCAGAGTCCCACTTGATATCGGAGTATATTGTGATAATGCCCTCAACCTTTGACTTGCATCTAATCCGCTCATTCGTCTTCGTATATTATGGCGAGATACCTTATATTGGGATTGTTGGTCAATCGCACATTGAAAGATGTTCATCGCATATAGAATCTCTCATCTTAATATCAATCAATATAATTTCTAAAAAAACCCCTAAACTTTTTATATTCCTTTCCAAAGAACCAACTTAACATTCTCCCAATCATGTTCGAATGTGTCGACTAAATGACGTCAACTGTAATGGAAGGATTCCGGACATATTTGACGATAGTCCCCATAACTTAACTAGATACATATTTTGATTCTCCTATTTTCACTTAACTTCACTTGACCCAAACTTTGTTTTTTCTTATTTGTTTTTTGTAATAACTTATTTTTTTAGATATATTGACACATTCACTTTTTAATAAACTATTTGTATTTATTATTTTTGTTTCTTTTCATTTTTTAGTGTTAACCCTCTGTCTGCTGTGTACATTTAAAAAAAATACTTATAAGCTTACCGCTGATAGCGCCGCTGTAACCTATCCCCCCTTATCATAAACGGAGACATTATAACGGACCTCTCGGCGGCAGGACCACACAAACATTTTTTTTTTTTTTTTTTTTTATTTAATATAATAATTTTTTTTACAGAGAGTATATAAAAATAAGACATGATTCATATAGTGTAACAAAAAATATATTATAGCTATTCCTCACCATAAAGAAACAAGGTTCTTGTGTTTGGTGAGTGATTATCGCTTAATTAATCAAATCATAACTTAAAGTATTGTTGTACAATAGCAGGAAAATATGAATTTGTCGTGTAAATTTTGTAATTTATCACTAGTAATAGTATTAAAGAAAATGAAAAGAAAGTAGAAGAAAAGAAGAGAAGATAATAATAAAAGACAAAAAAAAAATCTAATAATAATAATATATATATTTTTTTTTAAAATTGTTACAGTAGTTTGAGGTAATTTTTTAATCTATGTTGAAATTCATGGATATTTTCTATAATTTTAAGATCAGTTGGCAGATTGTTAAAAAAAGTTATTCCTAGATATAGGTATGTGTTTTGCGTATGCTTAGTATTGAATGACATGATCTTCCATAATCATTCCACAAGGGTAAGATATGTATTTAACAGAAAGACCAGAGCGGTAAATACTCTCAGTAATGCCTTGCTGAACGACCACCATGCGGAATCGAAACGTTACTTGAAATGGCTTAATCCGCATGTGCTGACCATGTGTAGCCAGGTACTTTCCAATATTCGTCTACCTCAGTGATTCTTAACCGGGGCGAAAGCGCCCCTTTGTGGGCGTTTTGGAGGTCTGGCGGGGGGTTTTAAATTTTTAGCATTTAGGGGGCGCTGCAAAAGTTCGAGTGGGCATTGTGTCAACATCTAAAAATAAGCTCATTCACGAGCTATGCACACTGATACTCTTTAACGCTTTCTTTAAGCGATTTGATTTAAGTTCTGTTTAATAAACTACACTTTTCATATATCATAAAGGCCCATTCAAAAAGTTTCAAAATATCACCTACGAGTGAAAGTTTTGTACCGTCCGACGCTCGACACTTCTTACGTATATGTTTATTCGGAGGGGGGCTGGATAATTTTACTGTGGTAAAGGGGGCGATTCTTTCAATACGGTTAAGAAACACTGGTCTACCTCATCTCCTTCCCTTCCTCACTCCTTTTAACTTCACAACATACCTCGCTTGAGGATGATCTATTCTCACTGCCAACAGACAGTTTGGACTCTTATTGGAAAAACAATAAAAAGGTATCGTGGAAAACTTAATTAATAAAATAAAATTGGCATGTTGCTGACAGATTATTGTTACCTTCTCCGTCTTTCTCATTAAAACATATCTAAGATAAAAAGGCGTCACAACGGAGCTCTCAGTGGTATGATCACATTATCTCACCAAGCTAACACCCCACAGTCCTGGCATTGTCCATAAATCATCGGCGGATATAATGATTGATGGAACTTTGATAAAACCCAACCACAGCAATTCCTCGAGTCAAGTACTTGGTTAATCGAATCGAGTTATGGTGGAGATTGAGGATGCACACAATGCAATAGAATTACATCTGAAGGTTAAACGAATCAAATATAACTCAATCGATTAGCGCCTATTATTCAGTTATTTCTAACAAATGGTTTCTAAATTGGTATATAAATTAAATGTAATGTTTACGGCAAAAATAAAAATCAAACTGATGAGGAACGAATAGTTAATGGTAAGCACTCAAAAATAAACACTTTGTACTTTGCTAACGCAAGAAATACTACGAATTATTTATATGTAAATTGGCGGGTAGTTAGGAAAATGTATAAGGTTTCTAGTGAATAAAATTCTTAGGCTGTAATCTTTCAAGTTATATGTGAAATACGCCTAACTTCTCGAATTTTAGGTAAAACGTTAGAAAATTAATGTCTCCACTGGTTTAAAAATTGCACCTATGATATATATTTTGTTATGTATTTAATAGAATAAGAAACTCCAGTCACTTGACGGCCTCCATGGTCGAGGGGTAAGGCTCTCGACTACGAATCCGAATGTCGCGGGTTCAAAAGTAAATTTTATTTAATTAATTTGTGTTTCACAATTAATTAATTTAAAAATAATATATAGTATATTTGCGCACGTTCCAGAGTGGAAGATACTCTCAGTATCGCCCTGGTGAAGGACCACCATTCAGAATTGAAACGTTGCTTGAAATGGCTTTTATCCGTGTTTGATGACCAGATTTGAATAGCTAGGTATTTCCCCACCTCCCTTCTTCCCCTTCTCCTTCCCCTCCCCAATACCTTCAGCCTCATAACATTCCCTAATTGGGATTGCCATAGTCTCACTGACTCCAGACGGTTGGGAGCAGTTGGGACTCTTGTGCGGTATTCATATAAAAGTCAAAAATATAAGGGCTTTAAAAATATAGATCAGCAAACGCCGATCCTGTTATATTCGATATTCATTTTGTGTAATTATAGATAAAATTTATAAATCGTTATTTAAAAGTAAATAAAAAATAATCTCATCAAAACACCTTCTTATGTTGGTACCATTGCATTTGGAACATTTGACGTCACGTGCGCATTCTGTTTTTAGATTAGTATGATTAGTTAATATAAAAATATGTACGATGAAGCTCATCCTTATTTTGACATTTGACATTCTAACCTCAAAACTGATCAAAACCGACCGGCCATAGATTTGGAGCGTTTTGGAGGGCTTATAAAAATTGAAACTATGAAATTTTTTTTCAACCATTATAACTAACTTATACAAAATATATACTGGTATTTAAGTTTGAATGCCATTAATGACATTTTTTAAATGGACTGGATTTCCTTGTTTAAAAGATAACAGTTTTGGGAATTTTTGTTACTGTAAACGTTAGACATTTAGACATTTTCCCTACCACCTGTATAGAATTAACAGGTAAATCAATTGTCGTATTTCTTGAGTTAGCTGACTAGAAATTGATGTTTAGGACCATTTTTAGTAATGAACCCAGCTTTTATTAATCTTGTGTTTTAGTGATTTGTCCATTATGTTGTATTTGAAAAAAAAATCCATTTTCTCGTCTAGTTGCTACTATTGGTTGGTGATAATTGGTACATACAAACTTATATTTTAAAAGCATTAAATTAACATTAATTGTGATAAAATAAATTTAAATTATTTACATTGCTTTTGTCACAGTGACAGCTCACAATTTGAATAAATTAGTATTTTTTTTAGAAATCATCTTTCTTACTAATCAATTTGAAAAATTGTATTAACAGTAACGTTACGTTGTATTTTTTTTTTAGATAAATGGATGTTTTAAAGTCCCATAGCTCATGATGGAAATTACGCTGACAGCTAAAAATTAATGCAGTTGGCTTATAAATTCCAGACGGTAAAAAACTGTGCAAATTTTCCGTTCCAGAGTGTTTGCATCATCTGCTCTGCAATACGGCTTTTCTGCTTTACAGTTGAGATTTCAATTAATAACGTCTATGGCCGCAGGCAAAATGCTCAGTAGTACGGCACCGATGGCGAAAGTACATCAATTTAAACTCTCTTTCCACACCTTTCACCGTGTAATGTATAACACTAATGTTATTAAATTACACATTGCGAAAAAAAGATTTTTTTATGAGAACTTATAAATCAAAAAAATAATAATTACACCCATTATTAGTGTTGGATTACTTTCTCAGATTCATATTTTCCCCTTGAAGATTTGGGCTCAACAATGTGATACTACAGACGTTGATTTCTATGAGGTTTTAATGAGAATATTAAATTGTGAATTTTAACCCTCAATGGATTTTGAATAGTTTTGTCTTATTTATTAACAGGCTTAGGTGTATGGATTCTATCGGATGTCAAAAATGTTACTAACAAACTAACTAACCATCACGCCGTTTCCCCGCAGGGGTAGGCAGAAAGGACGGACCGCCAAACAACTCGATCTTGGCATACACTTCTTACTTCATTCACATTCATACATCGTCTCATACATTCTCTTCTGTTATTCCGACTTCTGACATGGCCCGACTCAAGTATTTGATTCACTTGATCGTGTAATGTCTTCCTCGGGCGTCCCGGTTTCTTCTTCCATTCACATTCGCGTCATATATTCTTCTTACACCCCTTTCTTCATTCATTCGCTCTACATGACCAAACCATCTAAGCGTCCCTTTCTCAATCTTACTCATTATGCTTACATCAGCCTTACATTCTTTACGAATCTCAATATTTTTCACGCGATCATATACGGTTTTACCACACATTTGCCTTAGAGATCTCATTTCTACACCATTCAGCTTACTTTCATCCTTCCCCTGCCAATTCCATGCCTCACTACCATACATCAGGGTTGGTATCAGCACTCCATTGTGGACTGCTAGCTTCGCATCTTAGAGCCAACCGCTTTCAATTCTCCGTTAATGGAGTTTCCTGCATTCACCCTTCTTTCAATATCCCTGTCAGTCTTTCCATCTCTCGTAAACATACTTCCCAAATATACAAACTCATCGACCTGCTCCAAGTATTCATCATTCACAACTATATTGCACACTGTTTTCGTACTCTCTCTTTCAAACACCATCACTTTAGACTTACATACATTCATCATCAGCTCATTCTGCATACTTCGTTCATCCTAGATACGACGGACTGTAGATCTTCCATACTGTTAGCAACCAGTACCGCATAATCAGCATACAACGGGCAACACACTTTCAGATTGCTCATTTTCGCGCCCAAGCCCACCTCTTTCAATTCTTGCAATTATCCATTTATATATTGAATAACCTTTTGTGATGTCCAACCACTTCGTAAAATCACGCTTTCCTCGTACCGAGACGCGATTGACTGTATGAGATTCGTATTCACTCCATACTTGGACAATACCTTCCATAATTTTCTTTACATGTTATTTCCTCGTCGTATTGCACGTCTGAGTGTTGTAATAATTTTTTTACATATAACAGGTGTCTCCACTTCCCGATACCGATAGATCTATGGAACGTCAATATTGGGGAATTTAGTGGAACGAAAGGAAAAGGATGGTATTGCGGAAGGATGTAGAGAGATTGGATGAACCTAGCGAGTCAGATCTTACAATTGAACGGTTGTCTATAATCGACGTGGCTGGTAATGTTGCCAAAAATAACTGCATAGCCATTTTAAGTATGAATCAGAGAGAAGCAGAACATCTGTTTATTCAAACATATTGTTTTAATCTGACTCTTAATTTGGCAAGAGCAATGTTTTGATAGCTTACAAAGAAATACTATCTGCGAAAACAAATATGTCGTGTAATATTATTTATACCTACTCTAAACTAGTCATCACTAGAGAATTCTTATTTCTTTATGCTTGTTTGTACCAACAATTCACATCAATCAGAATATATTATAAAACGGTGATAGGGCAATCGTTTTTAGTTTGCTTAAAATTGTTACTTCTTATTTTTCTAAATCACACTGCGTTTGTTGCAAAAAAATGAGTTTGGAAAGTGGACAGTGATCCGAGTGGCGTGTCACGTTGTGCCATATCTGCCACCAAATTACAGTCCTCATAAAACTCGTTATATCTCCTTTTCTCTTATGGTCAGACACATATTTTAGAGAGAGAGAACACCAGCTTTCTCTTTACATTTTATTTTATTGTCTAGACCCGAGGAGCACGAAGCATTTTGGTGTAGGAAGCGTTGTCTTCCTCAGATAGATAAACTATTAAAATTAAATAATATATCATTTATCAAAACGGGTAAATAACTTTGTGAACTAGTGGTATAAAGCGTTGGGTTCGAACCCAGACATCATCGTCCTCGACCAATCCTCCACAAGCGTAGTGCTCCAAGATTATCTGTGATACAGGAGTGTTTGACTTGAAATACAAAAAAAAAGTGGATTCCGCCTAAGTCTACTCGCCGGGGATTTCCCAGAACCGTTAATCCTCCCTGACACGAAATAAATCACGAAAAATTACAGTAAAGGGTTTTTTATGTGTTTTGCCGCTGCGTACACGTGTATAATGGTATCATAAAATAATGTTTATTAAAATAAATGGCGGGATAATAAAATTATTTGGCAAATTCATTAAAACTGTTCGCGAGAAAAATTAAGTGTTTACTGAAATAAAAGCTTGATCTGTGAATGAAGACTTCAAATGTGTCAGTTTAAAATAAAATAGCTTTTTTAAGCCCCATCCAAATGGACCGCGAAAATGGCAAAACGTAATAAATAAATAGAAATCTCAGTTTGCGAAAATGTGTAATTCACCTTAAGATCAAACAAGCCCAAAAGTGTTAAAATAACATTTTACTGCCTGAAAATAGACCGAAAAGAAAATACATTTCATGTCTTTTTTTCTTGGGATAACATAGAAATTATTTGACGCACATTAAAAAAAACTAATATCATAAGATTGCTCATCTATCCCCGATTTCGAATAAAAACCAAATTTACCAAAATACACAGTTGCAGTTTTACAACTGTCGTAAAATAAGATAATTTGTTTATACCGCGTTAAAGTATGAAATAATGTTTCTACTGTAAAGTTTCTTTAATTTAATGAAATAATGTTCTTACTGAAAAGCTTCTTTTAATCTGGTATAAAATAATGTTCCTACTGAAAAGCTTCTTTAAATCTGGTGAATAATGAAATAATGTTCCTACTGAAAAGCTTCTTTAAATCTGGTTTGAAATATTGTTCCTACTGAAAAGCTTCTTTAAATCTGGTATGAAATAATGTTCCTACTGAAAAGCTTCTTTAAATCTGGTATGAAGTAACGCGCCTACTGAAAAGCTTATTTTAATCTGGTATGAAATATTGTTCCTACTGAAAAGCTTCTTTAAATCTGGTATGAAATAATGTTCCTACTGAAAAGCTTCTTTAAATCTATATGAAATAATGTTCCTACTGAAAAGCTTATTTTAATCTGGTATGAAATATTGTTCCTACTGAAAAGCTTATTTTAATCTGGTATGAAATATTGTTCCTACTGAAAAGCTTCTTTAAATCTGGTATGAAATAATGTTCCTACTGAAAAGCTTCTTTAAATCTGGTATGAAATAATGTTCCTACTGAAAAGCTTCTTTAAATCTGGTATTTGGATAGGTACCTACTTTCTAGTAATTTTTTCCTATTTTGCATAAAGGAATCACGTGGTTGAGACTATATATAATTAGTTAAATATTTAATAAGGAATCATGAGACATTTTCTCATTTCAAATTATACGAGATGACGCATATAAATTGGGCATTGGACACATTCTACTTTATTTCATTCAAGTACCTATTTATGAACACAGTAAGCGTGTAAAAATGCGAATATTTATAGCACACGTAAATGAATAGAGAATATAAAGATTTCGTTAGGGTCGAGCATAGCGTTGTAAAAACGTGTACGATTTATTAAATTATTCTTTGATACTTTATCGTTCAAATACGTTTGACATGGTGACAATACCATAATATGAATGACTAGCTTTACTTCGCCCATAATTCCAACACTTATTATATTTTTAAATCGAGCAATTAAAATATATAGCGAACACAACTTATTTTAATACAAATAAAGACAACTGTTATATAAATGAAATTAGATATTGAATAGTTAATTTTTCATCACATCATACAATCATTCAAGAGTTTTTTTTCTGTATCAAAAAAATTATTTTTTTTTATATGGAGGACGAGTTTCTCCACCTAATTTGCAATGGTGTGAGAATCATAAATATATTATGTATGATTGAAAATGATTCGTTTTCCAGGGAAACTTATAAAAATCATATTACAACCGATCGATATTCCAGAAGGCGTTTCCTTAAAGTAAGACGATAAAATAGGAAGTAATGCAAAATCATGTGTTTTTGGTTTGAAAATTTGCTGTCCTAGAAATATCAAAGATCATTTTTATTAAATTTTTCAAGTCGAATACTGATACTGTCGTATTATTTATTCATTGTGGCAAATTAAGTTTCTTAGAATATGACAGAAAAACGTTTTAATAATTATTCATGAGCTTTACAAAATAAAATATAACACGCATTTTGGTGATGGTTTTTTTTTGCGTAATTCGAAAAATGCGACCGGTGTTAAGAGGGAATTTCAACATTTTCGCCACCTGCATGAATGCCCGATTTCGTTCGAATTTTAGGAAGTGGATCCCCTTAACACAATGATTATAATAATAATACCTATTTGTAAAAAGCATTAACTTTGTGGCTCGCCATAATTTACAACTCCCCCCCAATTTACAACAACTTGTCAATATTCTATATCATAAGTTAGTTTTAATACTCTCCTGATGAAGTGAGGGTGCTTCCGAAACCGGTAGAGTTTTAATAAAATAAAAGTGGTCTACAACAAATTTATGTGTTTTTTATTGTAAATAATAATTCCGTTTTAAAAAGTACGAAAGGGAATCGTGAAAAACTTATCTGTCTTCAATGTTTAGAATCAGTCGCCCAAAATTACGATCGTGTTTTTAACATCTTCTATAAAATATCAAATTAATAAAAATCGACAGCTTATTATTACTTATTTTGCATTAAATTATTAAGAAATGCATAACTTTAGGTAGGTACCTGCTAAATTTTGTTGTTTTTAATAAGTATATATAAAGGGTATTATAAAAACAATCCCTAAAGCCTCCATAATAACGCCAACAAAATAAATATTTAAGTCTTTTGTAGTCTAAATATATTTATGGTAAGAATGTTTTAATCGATCATTTCGACAAATCTTTTTCTTTCTTTAAAAAAAAGAGCTAACTACAATGACATCATGATTATACCATATTTAAAACTGCTTCTGGACGAAGGAACTATAGATATCTCTCCACTAAGCACTATAATTCACTTCCACCAGCATTAAAAAAAACGGAATATATAAATGATTTCAAAAACCAAATCAAAACCTCACTCAAAGAAATCAAAGTAGATGATTTATCCAGCATTTTAAAAAGAACGTTCTAGGAGCTTAAAACAAACAGTTCTTAAATAAAACTTAGTCTGTCTCAGCACAGGAACCCCTAGTAAGGAGAAGTATGAAAAATGTTCTGAATTACTTTAAAATTTGTTATGATGTAAATAGAAAAATAAATCTGTAGAAACATTTTTTGTTTTAAATACGTACCTACCAATGGCGTGCGTTGTTCTTTGACCAAGGGTAGGCCGTAACTTTTTAGGCTTAATTATCATTATTTATCACCCCACAAGGCACGAAGGCATAGGCGCTCAATGCAAATTGCAACTAAATATTAAGAATTTGTTAAGTAGAAACAATTTTTTTATGGTAGAACGATCGTGAAATATGAAAATCAGAAATTTTTGTATTTTTTTCTGAAATCTGGAAAAAGGCAGGTACGCGCAGATGTTCAGCCTCTATGGGCTTTACGACATTGCTACCTACAGAATCCAGACAAAAAATGACATATAATTCACTTAAAAATAATAAAAATATACACTACCGACGCCACTGACCGCAAAGTAAACCATGTTAAGCTGTAGACATACTAAATATAAGGATAAATTGACTTAAGAATCACTGTCTTAAGAAATGCACATTTGACTTATAAATAATTTTGTATTTAAGTTGCTCAAAAGTCTTCAAATTATCATTCTCAGTGGGAGGGGGGGGGGGGGGAACGCTAAAGCATAACATTATTTGACGGCCTCCATGGTCGAGGGGTAAGGCTCTCGTCTACGAATCCGAAGGTCGCGGGTTCAAATCCCGGCGTGCGGCACTTTATTTAATTAATTTGTGTTGTTTCACAATTAATTCATTTAAAATAATATATAGTATATTTGCGCACGTTCCAGAGTGGAAGATACTTTCAGTATCGCCCTGGTGAAAGACCACTATTCAGAATTGAAATGTTTCAAATGGCTTTTAGCCGTGTTTGGTGACCAGATCTGAATAGCCAGGTATTCCCCACCTTCCTCTTTCCCTTCTCCTTCCCCTCCCCAATACCTTCACCTCACAACATTCCCCAATTGGGAATGCCATAGTGTCACTGGCTCCAGACGGTTGGGAGCAGTTTGGGACTTTTGTGCGGTATTCATATAAAAAAAATTTTAAAAAAATATTTCAGTGAGGGTGGTGAGCCAAAAAAAATTGAAATGCTAGAAAAAATCGAATGAGAATAAAATATAAAATGACAATAATAAAAAAAATCGTGGCCCACCCCTGGTTAATAGAACCGTGGTCTGTACGAGTAGGTACTGTAATAGCTTCCAACTAATATATATATATATATATATTTAAATGACCTCATCTTGTCGCGAAGTAAATCATAATCGTAAGACGTTTATTAAATGGTTGTAATTTTATATTGCATATTTCTATATTGCTATCTTCTCGTGGCATGTTCTCGAAGGATTCTTTTGCTATGCAATGGATCATGGTCATAATAAATGCCCCGAGTATCACTTCGTAGTTTGCTAACTCAAGAAACACTTAAAATTACTTATTTGTAAATTCTACACGGATAGAACGTACACGGTTTCAAAAGACAAAAATCCTAAAACTGTAATAATTTAAATCCTGTGAAATACATTCCAATATGTCAGAAAATCGGTGCATTTTAAAAGCCATTAAGGGTAATTTAGAATGTTTTACCCAAAATTCCAATAAGTATTTCATATAGAATTTAAAAGATCACAGATTAAGAGGAACGGCTGCGCTGCCTGTTTCTTCCAAACTGAATGATTTTTTTTTTTTCAATTAAAGGTTTAGTAAATATTTAGTACGTGTGAGAAGTATTTTATTTTATTTTTTTTTAAATTCTGAAGTATATATAGGCCCTGAAAAAATTTTATTTTTTCATATCTTTAGAGGCAACTTAGAAAATTACTAGGGTTTATTGAATTTTTTTTTTAATTATCATATTTGCTGTGGAAATATTATTTCGTAAATAAAAATGTAAAAACAATTTTTTTTAAAAAAAGCTTTTTCGGGTCGATATTCTAAATAATGTACGGCAAATTAGTGTCCCAGCGTAAATTGGTCGTTTTTAATTTAATTTGAAGTTCACCATACTTCTTATTTTAATACTTTTTTTTTTTTTAATTTTATATTTCGTTATATTTTCAAAGTAAACGGGATAAACCTTTTTTTTTAGATCACCGTCGGCCCCCAAATAATTGTTAAAGTTGCCCCTAAAATTGCGAAAAATCAATTCCTTTAATGGCCTATATTTCATAATGTAAAACGAAAATAAATAAATTACTCCTAATCCATACTATATATTTACTATACTTTTTGATGAAAATAAATATCATTAGGTTTAGGTGAGAATTTTGGCCTCAAATCAAAATTAAGTTTTGTATGAAACAGGCCGCGCAGCCGTTCCTCTTAAGGATTTGGTCTTTTGAAACCTTATTCATTTCCTAACTACCTTACAGAATTTATTAATGAATCATTCATAGTATTTCTTGTGTTAGCAGACTACAAATATATTTTGGGTGCTGACTGTTAAACTGTGACAATGTCAAAATTTCTGTAAAAATATATTTTAATCTTTATTTTCTTTATAATAGCATTCTCATAAAGAGTGTTCAGTTCATACTTCATAATGATATTTCAACCCATTATTTTTGGGGAATGTTTTGCGGATAAGGGAAGTAGTAGGGTGAGAAAAGAGTAAGGTTACATTTAGTTGTCATTGAGATCTGGGGCGCCATTCCCGTTCTTTTTAAGGAAGATTCCTTACGTTTTTCCTTAGGGTTAAAGACTTCTTGATTAACTGCGGAATTCCGGTGAGACATAGTAAAAAGATCCTAAATAGATTGTCAAGAGATTATTTGAAAACACAAAGTGACATAAAATTTTGAACTAAAGCTTTTAAAAACAATTACATTATATTATGATTCATTTTAATACATTTTTATTTTATTTTTAAATATCATAAATAAGCCTTTTAACGAAGAATCACGTTTTATAAAAAGGTACCTACCTCATTAGATAGTTATGACCTTTTTTTATCTCTAGTTCTAAAAGTGACATTTGAATTTGTGCCGACCGAAGAGTGAAGATTGACGTGAATTGTCAAATATGTCAACATCCATATAATATTTAATAATGTTTACTAGCTAATTAAGGTAAAGTAAATAATAACGTAATTGGTCACATACTTTTTTGAGTTTTATTTTAGTTCATACACATGAGTTTTTCTCTTATTAAAACATCTCAAATATTAAGATTTTCTTTTGTTAAAACATCGCAAATATTGACATTTTTTATGAATGTCGTTCGCTGAATTCAGCTGACAGCTGTCATCCGATAGAACCGGAACCGCAGATAAGTAAGAAGGCTTTAACCCAAAGGAAAAAGGTAAGGAATCTTCCTTAAAAATAACGGGAATAGCGACCCTGGAAATCAAATACGGCTAAAGTCATTTAAAGCGGCGTTTCGATTCTAAATCAATATCTTTCACTACGCATAAGGCAATGCTGAGAGTTTCTACCACGAAATCATTTTAAGCACGCAAAGTCATTTCCATAATGAGCTATAAAGCCATAAAATCCATATATTTTTGGTGTCATAAAATAAGGCAATTTGCCGTATCGTTTGTTCCAATATTTTCATTATAAATAAAAAAAATCTTTTAATAAAATTTACTCGAACGAATCCAGATAGTCCAGATGGTAACTTATAAATAAATTAGAAGACTTTTGATCCATGTGTTGTGAACGATATTTTTTAAAGTTCGACGAACCATACCGAACAGGCATAATGGGCATTGATTAGATGCACAGCATCTAGTAAAAAGTGAACGCTTGTCTGACGAACAAACTGACCGTCTGTTTTCTAAATAAATACACTTACAGGTCACCGGGTTCATCAAAACACACGCACACCGCACTACAGGGTTCCCTTACTTGAAGTTATCATTTCGAAGCGGATATTGAAGATTTGATAACAATTGTGGGACTGTAATGCAAAACGGCATATTTCCAAAAATCTAACCCTTCAATAGAGCCAAAAACGGTAACAGGTATTAATTGTTTTTGTGTTTAATTCGTAGAACTCCATTTATTATTTTTTTTAAATTAATGTAAATCAAATTTAATAATATTATTATTAAGCTCTGCAAGTCTTTTGCTTTTTTTATTATTTTGACAGCTGTTTCGGAGTTTAATGTGCAGTTCGAAAATGGCATTAAACGCCGAAACAGCTGTCACAATATTAAATTTGATATACATTAAATTTAAAAAAAAAACTTTTGCATGCATTATACCAGACACTTTTTTTATGTGATTATAAAAAATCGTTGTCGTGATTTATTAACTAGGTATTAAAAATTGAAAGTACGAAGAAAACTTTATTACAGATTCAGTTTCCAGCCCAAGAAAATATAAAAAAAGTCCCTTCCTTCACTATTTTCATATTTAGCGACTCTTATACATGTGTCAATCACAGGCAAAATAGTGCGTTATGCAGAAAAAAAAAATTTCCCTCAAAGTTCTATTGGAAATATTACGCATCATTATATGAAAAATAGTAACTCTTTCGGAAAAGTTTTTTTTTATTTTTTTTATTTGATATTTAATTAATACATTTACATAGAGTAGATGCATTAAATCACCGCCATAAGCGGCTGCCTGTTTCATGGTGACCAATGGAGTATAGTTACTTTGTATGGAGCCTAGTGTAAACATATGGATTTAGTATATAAACATGCTGAAAATTGGAAAATTATAATAGAATGGAGAAAAAGACATGCATAAGGATTAGATTATAAAAATAAAAATAGCGTTTTTTTATATGTGTACATATTAGTGGTGGGCGAAGCGGCTCGGTTTAGTGAGCCGGATCACTAAATCAGCTCTCTGTAAAGACAATCCACATGAAAACTGGACGAAAAAAGTATCGTGTAAGAACGTCTTAAGGACGTCTCTAGGAGGGCCAAGGGAGCGAGGGAGATGGCATGGTGCGGGGGAACGCGAACTGTCGTTCAAACGAGCCGGATCACCGAACTGGTACACTACAAAGAGCTGATTTA
>JAHDVE020009230.1:0-44820 GCA_022606495.2 Halesus radiatus | reverse complement strand
TAGCCAAGTACTTTCAAACTTTCCTCTTTACCACATTCTTCCCCTTCAGACAACTGTCAGCCTCACAACATACCCCAATCCGAGATCGCACAGTCCATCTGACTCCAAATGGTTGGGAGCAGTTGGGGTCTCTTGTGCGGTATTCACATTTAAAAAAACTCGCATTTCTAAACCGTGGTACAAAACAGTTTTAATACAACAATAGGTAGGTACTTCGTATTTATATATTCACAAATTAGTAGTAGGATTTTATGTTAATTAAAATTACATTAATTGTTCAATAAACGAATTGACCTACAGATTACGCAACTAACTTAAGCAGAAACTCACCCATGTTCCGAGAGAAGATATTCCCGGAGATAACAATCTACTCGGCTTAAGTCAGCTAATGCCGACATGCGAGCACAGCACATCGTGGTTGCAGTCCATGTTAAGCCCCAAGCCCCTTGGTACATGCCCTCAATTGTAATGCGTAGTGCAGGGATCGATTGGCTAATTATCTAAACTGCTGAGGTAAATTAGAGCATATCGAGCATAGCTGAATTGCTTCTCGGAATTAGATGCCAGTTGACTCGGTATGTTATGGTAGCTAGTGGTGAGGCATCATCATTCCTGGAAGTCAAATATCTAATCTATCCATATTTGCACCTGATATTATTATTAATCTATTGAAAATGAGCGTTTCTTGATGACAATGTTTTTATGAAATATTTTTTGGCTGGTGCATTTAATTTAACAACACAACACCCAGACCGGAAGCGCCTCTTTGGAAAACTATAGTACAGCGAATTTATCAATTTCTTTAAAATCAACTGTATAAATATGCCATAAACAATAATTATATATCACAATCAACTACAAGCATGAGAATATAGCACAAATAATTTTAAAGGGTAACTATTAAATGTGGCATTAAGTCGCAAAATGACATCAGAGAGTACATAAAGAATAAAATTTCATGAAGGATATAAAAGTAAAAGATATGCATACATGTAAAACATATAGTAAACTTAAGTTAAATTAATGTTGATTGAAAAGATATGATAGTACAGCCTTCTTGTACTTACCTTCCGTGCAGTTAAATAGATCCGCTACATCTGCGTGTCTATTACTAACTTCGCGTAATCTAGGTACAATCGAGTGTTTGTAATGTCAGTCCTGGTGTTGTTACATTTAAATATGATTTTGGAAGGAGTAGCTCTCGTAGGTAAATGAAATTGAATGAGGTTAATTAAATCAGGGCTGTTTACACCCCCCATTTACAATTTTGGACATATATCGGACAAATGCCCGTTTTATTATCCTTCACTCATTGGCTATAATGATCCACCGCAATGTGCCGCTTTTCTAATGTCATCAGTTCAGATATTATATCCTCACAACTGACGTAGAAGCTATAACCCTTGGACGGTCATTGCTATCTATAGAAAATGCCTACACTTGTTCCAGTCGTCTGTTATCTACCTGTTCCATGTGCCTACGGATTAGGCCTCCCGGTCTATAAGTTTTCCCTAATTTCTACATAGGAAGTACTTCATTCAATCATTGCAAAATTCATTGGTTAAATTATTAACTCTTAAAAGTTTATACGAACAAAGGTGTAATATTCCATACTTTTATCAGAGCCTCAAAATTCTTTCAGTAAGATTAATTCTGTGGTATAAAATTATATTTCAGTACATTAATAACCCTGTATATAATACAAATAGACTAGAACACACAATACTCGTCTTAATTTTAATGAAGGATTAATAGTTCCTAACCATACAAACAAATATGGAAAAAGAACTTTAGATCACATGATTCCTTGCTATTTAAATATGTTACCCGATGAAATAAAAAAAAAGCTGTATTAAAACTAAACAATTAATAAATATATTTAAAACTTGGCTAGCTGAAGAAAGCTATTTGTATTACATAAAAAGGAAATATTATTTATGTACGATTTATGTATTTTTTTTATTTTTTATTTTGTAGAAATATTTTTGAATAAGATTCTTGAGAAATATTTATGCTTTTAGTTTGTTCGATATGTTTATTTTTTTTTTTAATAGCTATACCTGTATATCTAGTAATCTTAATTGTAAATTTTGAGTTTTGGATAACAAGCTCCCGTTAGACAAACTGCAAAAAAGTAGTTTATCTGAACTTTTTGGATTGTTTTTTTTTTGTAAAAGTTAAATAAAAACTTAAATCAACAAAAAAAGGAAGGAAAAACGTGTTTTTTTTAACAATATTTTAGCCAATTGGATCGATTTTAAAACCTTCCAACTCGAATTAAAATGCAGAAAACATTATTAGATTATTATGGAGGCTGTGTGCCTGATTTCTATTGTAGTGTATTCAACTTGTGTATAGGTTAATGCACGTATCTGTTTATCTGAATTAAAAAAAACCCCCTTGCCCCATGAAAGTAAATAAGCAGGTTTCAAGTAAGTTCCGATACATGTTATATAATTATATTCCTCAGTATTACATCGACTCGCGACTTTTGATTTAAGATATTTTGATGGAGTACTCACTTTTCGATTTGGATATTTTTTCAAAGATACGAAAAATCAAAAAAAAAACTTCTCCATTGGATTTCGTTTACATAATTTTATTGCTGAAATGTGAATACATTTCCTTCCCTTGTGATATTCCTTACTCTATGAATGTACGTTTGGTGTGTTTTCGTGATGTAGCTATGATAATTGTGCTCATGTGCTGTGATGCTGTAATTGCTTCGCATGATATAATCGCTGCATTAACTGTTGTTGCTTCTCGTGTTTTCCTCTTGACTTGCAAGCTATTCGCTGGGACACTGAACCAAACTGTAATATGTTCAGGCATATTATATAAAGACTATTTTAAATGGAGTAACTAATCAACATTAATACAATTTTGTCAATAACCGCCCAACCCACACGAACGTACGCCATACGGCCGCTATATTATCGCCCGAACGCAACAAGCCGTATGCCGTACGTTCAGTTACAAAAAAAAAATTCCCGAAACCCACAAAACACTCGTATATGTCAAGTTTGTTCCTGCGTCATTTCGTTTAGTATTTCGAGGTCAGCCAAAGCTAACGGATGTGTTCGGGAATTTTTGTCTCTCCCATACAAGTTGGTATATTGTAAACACGTAATGTTATTGCAAAATATCATGAAAAAAAACGATGTTTTTTACCTACTTTTTGAATAATAACCTAAAGGACGGGCGGTTAAAGGCAATAGACTGCAATGAGAAATGTTATTGGATAGCAATGGCGTGCAACTACTCGTCATTTATTCATCTATATAATGTTAATTTTATAAAAGGGTTATAGTACTGTGCCTGTCTCACTAGGAGACCCTGTGTTGAGAACAGGCAAGTAGAATGCCAAATGTCAAAACAAGGATGAGCTTTAGCGTGCATAATTTTATATTATACGCATAGTAAACTATAACTAAACATAAGTGATCAAATTATGTACCCTTCTAGAAACTGTAACTCAAAAAATAAAAGTAGCGTTTAATGATTTCTTCACTTCACTTTCACGTTGTGGCGTCATTATTAATAAATGAATTAAAAATTAATTTGTATTCACAACTTTATTAATATACACATATCAACATGTTTCTAAAGCGGCTCTTTCTTCGTCAGGAATATATGAAATACTATATATTACTATATATATAGTATTCTATATATTCCCGATGCATAAAGCATCGTTTTCGAAACATGTTGATATGTGTATATTAAATAAAGTGCTGAATACAAAGCAATTCATAATTCTTTTTTTTCTCCTCATGATGTGGTCTTATTACTAAGTCATTTTCGAATTTATAAGAAAATATTCCATTTGATACGCTGTGGTTGATTTACTTGGTCTTTGGATTGTAATCTCTCCTGCTCCACAAAGGTCCGAATTGATCGATTGAGCCGATAGGTAATTCACGATTTTACTGCATAAGTTTTTATTCGCAGGTCGAAAAGTTCGTATTGCCAAGATGCTGGAAATGTCACATTCTTGCAATAAAATTTTAAAGTACAGGTTACAGAAGGTTTTGCAGCATAGTTTATGGGGGTAACAAAGAAATGGCGGTCTAAGGAGAAATTAAAGGGATGGTCAACACTCGATGTCCAAATAGATCAGTAATTTGAACCTCCTGAGCAATGGCAGCTTTGATCCCAGAGCGATGAAGCGGCGATGACAATAAGAAGGCTGTTAAATCCTTAGCCGACTGAAAAAGTTCGAATCTGTACAAAACAAAATAACCTCATCTATACATTCTCATAAAAATTAAAAATAGCAAGCATACGACATAGACGGCCTTCGTGGTCAAGGAGTAAGGCTCTCGACTACGAATCCGAAGGTCGCGTGTTCAAATCCCGGGGTGTGCAAGTAAATTTTATTTGATTAATTTGTGTGGTTTCACAATTAATTCATTTAAAATAATACATAGTATATTTGCGCACATTCCATAGTGGAAGATACTCTCAGTATCGCCCTGGTGAAACACCACCATTGAGAATTGAAACGTTGCCTGAAATGGGTTTTAGCCATGTTTGGTGTCGAGGTCTGAATAGCCAGATATTTCCCCACCTTGCTCTTCCCCTTCTCCTTCTCCTCCCCACTACATTCGGCTTCACAACATTCCTCAATTGGGGATGCCATAGTCTCACTGCCTCTGAACGATTGGGAGCAGTTGGGACTCTTATGCGGTAATCACGTAAAAAAAAAAATTTATACAAAATTAAATACATAAATTTCACTTACGACGTATTCAAAAACTTCAAGTCAATGTTTTAATTAATGAAAAAAGCTGTTTACAGTTCGAGTGTTCGTAAATGTGGTTGGTGCGCTGTAGAGAAATATCTTTTTAAATGGGGTAGTAAGCCAAATAAGTTTGGAAAACACTGATATACAATATATATATATATATATATCACTTGGAAAATAACATGATCACGTTGTATGTACTAAACGGCTAGACATCAAGACCGCGACTGAACAGTCAAAACATCAATAAATTTCGTCAAACAGTCCTCTCACGGCCTTGGGATCCCCTGCCAAATTCCGATATCGATAAACCGTTAAAATCCCCGCACATCCCGCCGTGGTCATGTATGTATATATGTAGGTATAGGTGGCTATAATTCACGGATGGGTCTGTCGCTAACAATCGCTATCAGCCCACTTAAGGTGGCCAATTTTATCGAAACTCTTTACGGAACCAATTTGTTTCGCCCAAAAAGCCGCGGTACGAGGAGATGCCTGCAAGGCCCGGGAACCGCACAGACTCTAGGGCCCGAGCGGAACTAGGGCTTGGGAGATATAAAGCCTTTATTTATACGCAATAAGTTAATAAAACCGACATATACAAAGATGCCTTAATGTTCCATGACAAAGATGCCAATTTTCAAAAAATGCCACTTCCTAATTACGTGTAAAGCAAAGTCACAATGTGTTTTTCTATGATTTATATAATATTTGCGTGCAATCTCTATTTTACATTTTGTTTGAAGTTTTGATCATTATTTTTAAGGGACCAACATCTGCTCGGCACAATGACAATGATGGTAATTTTTAGATAATCTTCAATTTTAAAACCCCCGTGAAAGAACAGTAAGTCTTTTTTAAAAATTGAAATTAGAAGCAAATCAAATTTGACTTTGGTATTATTAAAGTAATGCAAGTATTTTACTTTTTAATTATTATTACAGCTATTTCGGAGTTCAAAGCTATATTCAAACTGTGATTAGGCCACATTGAGACGACATGACCGTATGATTTTATTTACTCCAATTTTAATTTGAACAATAATCAGGGTAAACAGTAGGAAAACAGCGAAATGTTATTTTCTATTTCCCCCGCTCCCTTCGTGTAATTTTTCTCTAATAATGGCTAGGCTGCTGGCTGTTTTGATTGGAATTACCTAAGCCACGTCAAATATTCAAAAAACCGCTTCATTTATGCATATCACAGGTCAATAGGATACGTAATTTTTTTCATATTTTCCGCTAAATAAACAGAGACAATATTTTGAGAGAATCCTGACAGAACATTAATATTATTTTGTTGGTGAAGTTGTACTAATTAATATACGCATCGACAGATGGCACTACTACATTTGCTATAATTGCCGAAAAGCACTGCTTTTTAGACACTAACACAGACGAGTCCTTCCTTGAAGTGCACTGCGCACACATGTACACTTTTTGTATAGAATGGAGTCAACGTTTGAATATTATAATGTGCGTCATACTTAGTTCCTACCTTATTAGTAGTGCAGTTGGTCGGTGCCGGCGCTGCAATTCGTGGCTGGTATTGATAGAGTAAATTGAATTATTGTAATAAAGGTTAATATTCTTCTTTTTTTATGCAAGTTAGGCATGGTAGGCAGTACGTATGTGGTTAGCTTTATGCATTAGGGACTGTAGTGCGTTATCACATTAAAAATATATATTTTTAAAGAAAGCATCCATCAATGCTGCTTCTGTTTCGCCCTTCGAGACTTCGTTTTATTCGCCTTACAAAATTATATTATATTTATTTATTTATTAAAATTGTACAAATATTTATAACATTAGAGATTATTAATGTAATTAATCACAATTGTACCGTTTATGCAGTGTATATGCAATGCCAAAAACCCTGTAAATACGTTATACGACGTAGAAAACAGATCGATTTCCTGATCCACCATATTTAGGAAGCACGTGGCTCTCCCAACAAGTGAGTTAACAAGTAAGTTAGTATGGCTCGCTCGACTGTATAAGAGGCTGTGACGACATCCTCGAGAGTCAAATTCTGTTACAAAAAAACTCATTTGAGCCAGAATCTCATTGTTAAATATTTTACCGCTAAACAAAAGAAAAAAAAATATTTAAGTAGAGCAATACCTCTACGTGTATCTAAGGAGTGGTAATTGATCATGCCCAAAATATAAATAGATGGGTATATCCAAGGGTACCGTCCGTAGAGACGCAAAAATAAAAATCTTAAAAATTTCTTGTGCACTCTTTCAATGCGCAAAATGTAAGTTGGTTCGCGTGGGGACCAATAGATCTATGTACGTATAGTCTCCTTTAATGGAAGCAATCTTCCCAACAAGCCCTATGCTGTCCTTGTTCTACCCGTATTTCAATGAAAGATGCTCGGAGGAAAAGTGTAACTGATCCCTACGGCACCGGTGCATAGTCGGGAAACACGCCAAACGCGGACCCAACATTTACACAAGGTTGACATTTGTTACATGAGAACGGGTCGCTTCTACGACTCGTTCTTGTGTTCAACAGCTCTGCTGTGGAATAATTTGTCGGCGTCTGTGTTTTCTCCTTCCTACAACATGGGATCAAGGCCCAAGTTCACTCATTCCAATCCTCTAAAAGACCCTCCACACAGCATCCCCAAAGACGATATTTACAAAGAAATTATTTCCCTCAGGGTCTCCTGGGTGTAGTTTGTGTAAAAAAAATGAGATTAAAAAAAATAATGCCACCGACTAGGGCATCAACAAAGTAAGCTCGAACCGAACAAAATACAACGCTGTTTATCGGGCTGGACCTTAAATGGCCTGCCCTGGCTGACCTATTATACCGCGCACTTCTCCGCGGTCCGAAATAATCTGAAAAATTACTGTAATTTGTATAAATGCACTCTCCTTACCATACCCATTCTGGTAATGAGCCCGGCGCGGGTTGAACTCGGTAATGGGCTACATTAAAAGGGGTATTTTCACTACATTACGGTCGTGAGACTGCGAATTAATTCGATTCCTAGAAAAAAAAATCAATCAATGCCGACCTACCTGAAAATATGACCTGAAATAATAAAATATCAGATGCTAATGGATAAGTAATACTCTGCTCAAGGATGGTTTCGCGGAAGCTCGTAATTTTATTGGAGTTTTAATCATCTTTTTATGAAATAACAAGGTTTTCGTATAAATTGTGAATCGTGTAAGTAAAACTAGTTTCACGCGTAATGTATTAAATAGGTAACAATATAATTAGGTACATAATTACATTTAAGTACATACTCCTTCTCTAGTCACGTTTTCTTCGCTACGATAGAGACGGTAAATTAATTCAAACTTTTTTTTACGTTAGGTTTACCACATCTAGGCTTCCGTGACGAAAGAATAAGTCCACCAACTCTAGCTCCGTATGTTGCTTATACAAGTCTGTTCACATCTACCGGAACCGCGCAGTGCAAACACGTACAGTGGCAGGCACGGCAAAGAAGGGAGTATTCACATTACCCCGTGCGTGAATGTGTCCATAGATAATATAAACAGCTAATTTTGCCGTTCCTCCCACTTTGTAAATTTTAGTTTTGAATTATAACTACTTCACAGCTTGCGACAAGTACTCAGTAAGTTGCGTAAAGTCTACATAAAATAGCCAAGCGTTATTAAATTATTCGATTCATAATTTATCAAGTGCAAAACGTGTCATTTTAAGGCATACCTACCGCAGAAAGCTTCGTTCTAACCTCTCACTCTTTCTCATAAACGGCGTATGTACTAAAAATAAAGATTAAGGTGGACCTCTCCACGGCACGTTAATATGCCGAGTTTAGAATCGTGAATACGTTTTTTTCTTCTTTTTTATGTGATACCACACAAGAGTCCCAACAGCTCCCAACCGTCTGGAGCCAGTGAGATTATGGCATCCCCAATCGGGGTATGTTGTGACGCTGGAGGTATTGAGAAGGGGAAAAATATGGGGAAGAAGGAAGGTGAGAAAGTACCTGGCTATTCAGATCTGACCAAACACGGCTAAAGCCATTTCAAAAAACCTTTCGATTCTGAAGGATGGTCTTTCACCAGTTTGATACTGACAGTATCTACCACTCTGGAACGTGCTGCAAATATGCTACACATTATTTTTAATGAATAAATTGAGAAGTTACTCAATTTAATCAAATAAAATTTACTTGCGCACTCTATCATGTTTATGGATTAATATGGACGTTTTTATTTTAAGATTATGTTTTGTATTTTTAAAATTCATTTTTTTTAGTTTTGGCGACATTTAAACTTAATTTGGGTGACTTTAAGCACCATGATTGTTGCTCAATATAAAAAACTATTATTAATGAAAGAAATTCGAGCATTCGTGAGCAAACCAATTATCAATACAGATATTGAGATAACGTTAATGCTCAATACTATTATTATTCTTTGATTTAAAGTTTCCATGTATGATCGTGTGAAAAATATTGAAATTGATGGTTAGTTAGTTAGTTTATTTAAAGTTTCTGAAAAGGTACATATTTATTTTGCTTATGTTTAGTTATGGTTTACAATGTACAGAGTATAGAAGTACGGTAAACCTGATCCATGTTTTAACACTTGACATTCTAACCACAAAACTGATCAAAACCGACCGATTTGGAGCGTTTTGTCGGACTTTTAAAAATTGACATTTTGAAAACTATTTTGAATATGTACACAAGCCTTAGAAAAAAAAAAAAAAAAACTGGCGTTTAAGTTTCAACTTCATTATTGATAATAAAAAAAAAATAAAAATAAATTGGACTGGAGTTCCTTATTCAGTATAATTCACAATTCGACAGGCAGTAACGGATACTCCCGCGCCTACGATATCTACGATGTCATTTTAAGAACCGTGACGTCACTCGCTTATCGGTCAACAGGCGAGATTACCAATATTTTGACGACTTATGTAATTGGCAGAATTTTCCAAAACTTCAAAAGTTCTGTCCTCAGCATGGTCTAATTAATTTGATACTTTTGACACTGACAATTTGTGGTGGAATTCCTTTATAATGATTTTTTAATACAACGATTTGGTAAACGATATGTAAAATCTAGACATAAAATTTATAAAAATCATAGTTTACACCCCTGGTACCCAAAATTTGTATGTATTCCATAGTTTAAGCGAGAATTCTACCACTCTGAAGGTGGTAGTGACAGGCTGAAATCGGTTAGGTCAAAAATAAAAATTGGAAAAAAGTTTAAAAAATGTTATTAATAAATCATTATCAGAAGCTGGGCGTATTATACAGAACTCGCAGATATGTACTTTATTAGTACACATCTGCTGAACCTGTACAAATCGCAAGTGCATCCCACTGAGCCACCTCTGGTCGGGAGCCAAAAATATCTGAAAAAAACCATTGACTCTGTGCAGAAATGGGCGGTCCGTTTGATAGATTCGCCTATCTTAACAAACTAATTGTAATCTTTGGAGCATAGACGTCAGGTGGGAATGTTGTATACTACCGGAATTTGAATGGAAAATGCTCTGAGGAACGAGCGTCATTGATCCCTTCGGCACCGGTGCACAGTCGGTAAACATGCCAAACGCACGCCTAATATTTGTACACGTATGTCATTTGTCACATGAGAACGGGTCGCTTCTACGACTCGTTCATGTGTTCAACAGCTCGGCTGTGGTGTTTCCTTCCTCCTACAAAATGGGTCTCTTCAATACCCAGGTTCGCTCCTTCCTATCCTCTAAAAGACCCTCCAGGCAGCATCCCCAAATATGATATAATAATAAACCCCCTTATTCAAAACCTAGTTCGCCTCAGCACAGGATCTCTTAGTGAGGAAGACTATGAACAACAAAAAAATTATATATACGTAATTTTTATATTTATACCTTACCTTAAAATGTCAAAATTATTAATGAAGAATATTATAAAAAAGGCCTTGAGGGAAATTATTTCCTTAATTTCCCTATTTAAAAAAAATATAATAGTATTAATATGATGCATTTGTAAATAATATGAAATTCCGTTGTAGGAGATAACCTCATTGCCACCTGGCCCATAAGCCCACCTTTATATTAGTAATGTCATATGCATTTAAAGAGTTAATAAGTAATACATATTTAATGGCAGACGATGTTGACGAAATGTTCACATTTTGGACTCTGGATTAGTATTTTTCAAGAAACAAAGTTCATACGAATGTTATTACACTTTTTTATTGACAATAAACCTAAGGAACCTATCAAAAGTAACAGAGTGGCACCGTATGAATATGTGTCTGTCGTTGCATCAGATATTCAAATGGCGTGGATCTCATAAAATTAAAACAATTTTGTATGTTCGTAGTCAAGTTGTAATGACTGCATACGAAAGCGGCCAAAACAAAGAATGTTTATTTCAAAAGGAGAAATAGACGAACAGTTGAATATAAATTGAACGTGTTGTACTGCTGTATTCAATGATGAAATGCCCATGGAGGATACAGAAAGAAAGAAAAAATCATACGAGACAAACCGCGAATGATACAACTGTAAATTGTAAATGGCGGTTCAAATTTCAGAGAAATTTCTGTTCCAATATTTCGCTAATTTATTTCAAAAATGTACTCACCGTTTTGCATTATGAAAAACAATCAGCCAAACTTGATCAGTGGTCACATTAATCGACAAAACATTGAAGACAATGCGGAGCTGTTTAAAACGTAACAGATGTAAAATGCACGCCAGAATTTAAAAAACACCGGCCAATTTATTTAATAACAGCATAACATGCATAATAATATTTCCTTTTCTCAATACCACTTAAAGGGTCGTTACCACTGACGTCACAATTGATAGACTTACCCTAATACGATTTCGACGGCTGGAGGCAAAGATCACGTGACACCCATTTTGACACCAGCTTTGGCGCATTGCCGTCCACGTTTGTTTTGTAATCTGGAAATCAATCACAAAACACTCCTAAAAACGGTCAAACTAAATACTGAACCTTTTTACTTAGCCGATGTTTTACTTACATTGGCGGCACGTCTCGCTCGACCCCCCCCCCCCCTCTCTCACCACTCTTATTTTGGTTTCTTCCCCTTGCGTGTTGGGGCATCTCTATTTATTAATTGCTCTGTGGTCGCTACGGCAGTCGTTAAGCTGCATCTTCTACATTTATGTAACCCTGGGCAGTACAGTTCTGTATTCAGATATTCAAAGCACGCCCGGCGCCATATTGCCTTGAATAAAGCTGCAGGATTTTTTTATTATAATTTGTTTTCGGCCATCCGTCCGAGTATTCATCGCTTCCTTTGAGCGGGCCCTGGCGCGGGCGGGGCCCGGCCCTGTGACAAATGCCATGTCCTATTCAAATTTGACATCGCAGAAGGTTTCTTGGGTACAATCTGGTATGACCTATCCCGAAATTGTCAATTGTCAGATCTCGAGAAGTGACGGAATTGGTACAATGACAGCATACTTATGCTAAAGCTTCGTAGGACATCAAATAATGTTCCTGGAAAACAGAATTAACATTACATCGCACACAGTTCACAAGACTTATTCGTAATTAATAAAGTGATTTGTTTGGTGGTAAAATTTTTGAAGAACTGAAAACATCAACTGGAAAATTAAAATCAGATTCTTGTAAGAAACCGATCCCCACGAAAATTGTGGTAAAAAGTTGTCACAATCTCAAAAAGGTTTGCCTTAATCCTACCCGGCTTCGTTGGAGTGCACCCGATTTTTGGATACGGGCATCGACCAATAATATCTAAGGCACGTGGATCTTAAAAATGACATCGGAACAAAAATAAATTGTTTCTTCGATAAATGCGTAATTCTTTCGCGACGTGATTATTATTATAAATAATAAGAAGGAATACTATTTATACTCATGATGAGGGAAGCTTTGCTTCTGAAACATGTAGATATTTATATAATAAAAACAGTGGAGTAAACAAAATACTTCTTATTAATTATTTTCAAAATTAATTGGTTTCCTAGGTTACGTACAGGTTGGCTACATATTCTAGATGTTTAATCAATTCTAATTTTAAAAAATCGTTAGTATTGCAACACCAAGCTACTCACAAAGCCTTTAAATTTGCTCTTTACATTATTTTTTTCTCACATTCGAGTATGACAGTTCGTTTTAAAAAATCAGAGCAAAATATGTATGCGTACGTTTTTTTAGTAACCTTTTTGGTCTGTGAAATAGATTTGTTTAATTTTGATTTAACATCTAATACACGGGTATTTTGATACAAACATCTCAGAAATACAAAAAATCATTTTTCCATGTACACTTTGCACTTTGGAAATAATACCGAATTCTTAAAATTCCACAACTTCATCGTGCTTCTGAAAAGCTGTTTGTTTCTTACAAATAAATAAATAAACTATTAAATTATGTAGTGTATTTCAATCACCGATCTATCAAGGATTATTGTGCCCCTGCAAAAAACAACTGAACAAATCCCTCACACGACTGATAAATCACATAAACCCGTGAGCGCGTTTACTGTTCGCTTTTGATAGGCGCTTTTATCGGACATTAATACGTGTAAAGCACGTAACAAGGATTAAAACAACATGCCTTTTTCCACACCGCATCACCCACCCCTCCGTCAGACAAACCAAAAACTGCACAGCTGAAAAAAATGGAAACAAATTTTCATACAAATCTTTTCCGTTTTCGTTTTTGGGGAATTCAAATTCAAAACTGATCAGAACCCACCTGTCACGTTAGCGCAGTGATACAGAACCTTTTTAATAGAACCAACTAACTAAATATCACGCTATTTCACCACGAAAGTATATTCAGATTCATTTTATATCTCCTTGGTATCCTTAAAATTATTTAAATGTTACTATTATATTAGTCTATCCTCACTGTAACAAAACTGTACTACTGTTTTTATTTCTCAATTTGGTTAATACTTGCTGATATTTTCATATTTTTGCAATGTTATTTAAATCAATATTATGTAATTGTACTCTAGTATCTCTATAACAAAACTGTTTTGCTTTATAACTGTTCATATATTTTTTTAATATTTTTTCTAACTTGTGTACATTGATCACAAAATGCATTCACTTATATTGTTCTAATTTTGCGCAACGTGTGATGATTGTTATTTATTGTACTATTATATAATATTGTTGAACTAAACTCCTGCCGACAAGCTACTTGCAGTGGCTTAGCGGGTACAAGTTCCCATTGTAAGTAATTAATGTCTAATTCGTCCTCCTCTGTAGAACTCTTGACCTACCTGACGTCCTGATTTCCTTCGTCGAGCCTTGTCTTCGTTGGACGTCCAAACTTCTTCCTTTCAATTTCGCGTCATGTATATTGTGATGACTGGCTGCGCCAACTCTGATGACTGCGCCAATGTACTATGGCATGTCATCTCCAATAATATCGGGGTGTGTGTGGTGATGAATCAAACGGGTATCTTGGTAGGTTAGTATAATTATCACTGTCACAATGTTACAGTTATCAAGAAGAACGAGAACACCATTCATTTACTTATATACGTCTATAAGTCATGTCTGTCTCTTTCATATTCGATTGTACCATTCATTCTCTTGGACATACGTTCACCAAACATATTGTGCTAGTATATTACTTGTGTCTTCGTCCATCCGATCTACTTTTATGTATAAAAAATCTGATAAATTTATTTTTTATTATTTAAATTTATTACGAAATGTATTCGCGTATAAATATAATTTATAAATATTCGTATTAAATATAGCAGTCCTGAACGTGTTGAGATTTTTCACCGAAGTGAACGAATGCATTTAAAAATACATGTATTTTGTAAATTATGCCGCAATGAAGGAAGTTGGTCGAAAGTGGCCCGCGGGCCAGACTTGCGTATCACTGCCTAGGGCCTCCTCGGCCGCTCATAAAGCACACGTGACACGCGATTTACATAAAAACATCAAAAACGTCGGATAAGATTTGTAGGGAACATTGACTCGTGTGACAATATTTCGCGTGGAGAACGGAAATACGTTTCGGGACGTACCTACCCCTACATATTATTACGTAAAATTCTATTCGGAGTTTATGGATTGGCGGATTCCGTGTCGTGCAAATATGTTCAAGGATTGCCTACTGCTTTTATACGAGCGGAGTTCAAAAAAAAAAAAAAACATTCGACGATAAGCTAAATGGTCTCAACAATTCTGCTGTAAAATAGCACAATAATTCAGAATATTTTGTACTCTTAAAATATGAATTTTCCTTAACAGTATCACCATCATCACCTTCGTTATCATCATCATCATCATCAACTTCATCATCATCAAGTTCATCATCACCTTCATCATCATCATGTTCATCATCACCTTGATCATCATCATAATCACCAACATCATGCACAGCATCATCAGCATTATCGTCCTCATGATCATCAATATCACTATCAGCATCATCACGACCATCATTGTCATCAAGAGGGTGGATACCAATATTATGCTTTACCATGTGATATTTTGAACTCGGAGTTCATGAAAGCAAGCCTGCCTAGTTGTTTTTTCATTGTTTTTTTATACCATTTAAGGTACATTTTTTTCATATGTTACGTTAAATGTATTGATTTTTTTTTTAAATATTCACAACCCTCCTCAGTGGGGTTTCTGTTTCTAGGCGGACTATAGGTTGTATTGGCATTACTGATACTTTGTTGTCTTCACATTTTTTTATGATTTCCTCATCTTCATCTTTACTTAGCCATATTTTGATGTCGTTTTTGAACTTTTGTATAACCGTGGTATTTTTAAAACCACTTGTAAGAGCATTATATAGTTGCGACAAGAAAGGGTACATTTCCTTCAGATATTGGCTTTCGGCACCCAGACCTTGTGGGACACAAGGCACAAGGCACAGCTCTCAGTTTGCAAGGACTCCGTAGATAATCAGCATCACGCGAAACTAATCGTCTAACATTCCCATTCTCATGCGAGGCACCCACCCAGCGAGCTGCATTATTTACTAAACAATAACAAAACGAACAGTCAAAAAATACACAAAAGGTTGCCGCTCGACTTAAAGGGACAAACACAATATTCCCTGAACGAAATAAATATACAACAGGTAAGTAGCGACATCATCAAAAGACACCATCTAAAATCAGCGAGACTTTTCAAATTCACAGTACGAAAATGTACCTTTTGCGTGTTGTGTTGGTTTTTATAATTCTGTGTGAATTTCATTTCAATAATCAGGTAAAAAATTCTAAAGATCATCGGGGTATTTTGGCAGACTCTACAAAAGTGTGCATTCCATGTCTATGTCATTTTATTTAGCTGAGCTTCTGATATTTTTTTCTGATTCGGTGATCTTTTGTTGGACTGGGTTTTGGTTTAGGTGCAGCCCTCCAGGTGGACAAAAGACTAGGAACGCTTAGCTGTCACGCTAAGTGTGTGAGTGATATACAGTCACGAAACAAAACGATTGACAAAGGATGGATCGTGTGTCCGAGGATTGACAATAGTTGGAACTAATGGTGAAAAGTGTGCTTAATGCATCTTCGTTTGTCTTCCATTTTAGTAATTAAAAATGTTAGACACCTTCCTGTGAGCTACAAAGGTGTTTTGGGAATTCACATAAACGATTTTATACGCAGTTTATGTATTCATGATCTAGATTTCTGCATGCTGCGTTTCAAATTTGACAATCACCCCCCTCGATTGAGGAATTTGTTTCATCTTCGGAAACAGAAAGTATTTTTGCTCAAGCATTTATAAAATTCTGACGATTGTAAAACCCAACATGTCGTTGTGTTTTGTTTGAAAGTTTTATTATTATATTAATTGGAAGAACTGTTTATTCTACATTTGAACATTTTTACTGTAGTTTGTATTCAATTATGTACGAGTATACTCACAAACTGATTACTTATTGCTTCTTTTGAATCTTAAAAAATATTTACTATAGTCCATAGATGAGTGTTTCCTTCATTCCATATTAAATCTTTTGGTTTTTGCACGTTTAAATTTAAAAAAAAAAATTGTACCTACGTCATATCTATATTTAACGTTTCCTAAACCTTAAATAATTTTTGCGTGGTTAACTAATATGAATATTAATATATTAGTTTTAGGTTGGGTTATTTAAAGTACGAAAACATCATCGTGCGAGTAATTTTATGTAAGAACGGCGCTGCTAATTAAATTTTCTAAGTAAATATACAATATTGTTCTGGCTGTTTTAGAGTAAAGTTCACATGAGGTAAAGCTTTACTAAATTGAGATTATGTTATTTAAATCTCCTTATTACGTGTTTTTCTATTTTCTAGCATTTTGACCAATTATCCTTCAAATTCGAACCTTTTCAACCTTTCAACATGCCAGTGACTTCCGTAAATATTAAATCATAGAATGGCTAAAACTTTTAAAGGGTTATTTTACCTATAGTAGTAGTTTAATATTTCATATCTTTATAAAACGACGTTGAGGCAGGTTCCCAATAGAATTTTAGCATGAAATAGTATTATTATTGACATAATATCGTTTTCTTATGATTAACAAATCAGCAATTGATAACTCAGAAGAAATTACCTCGGGGAGGTTTTTAAAAATCTATTAAGTTAAAGGAAATATATAATTATTTCACTTTCTTATAACATCGCATTTATATAGCGCAGTTTTGTGTTATTTCACTTTAAGTGCGCTTTACTATAATAAACTCAAAAATAATTATTATCTAACTAGATTCAGTGGTATTTCTACAGTGCTCCTTTCATTTTCTATTTATACATTCTTAACATATTACGTACATTCTTACTTATTCTTAATATTACTCCCATAGTACTCCTTAAGTAAATCAACATCTAATAAAATTAAAAAATATTGTACAGTATATATAAAGCTATACAAAAAGAACATATTCACAATGACAGTGCAAAAATAGCTTCATTTTAAGACAGGAGTCGGGTTATTTTTAGCAATAACTGAGTTTACATAAAAAAATAAATAAGGAGGAAACCGGTACCAAACAACTACCGGAGGTTTGAAAAATTGGCTTTTTTACAATAAATCGAAGAGAAGTTAAAATTTATCGACGGCAGAATTTAAAAAAAAATGTTTTTAAAGCCCATTTAAATTCAGTCAATTTCTGGATATTATATAGTAATATAATATAGTAAGAGCTGGGGTAAGATTATTCCAAATGAGCAGGCCATTTACACGAAAAGAGCGATCATAGACTCGATTCTCCATTTTCAAGCTATCGGGAAGTAGTTTATATTCAATTCTATTAATTCTATTAATTCTACAAATTCTATTAATTCTTTTGCCACTTTCAGTCTTTACTGTATTCGTGTCTAATTTATTATGTCGTCTTGTGTATTATTCGTGTACTTGTGATGTTTTTATTATAAATGCTGTGTTCGTGTCTATAGGTCTATTTTGGATATTGTAGATTAATAGTCATATTTTATATTCGTACAGTTTTCTGATTTTCAGCAAGTTCATTTCTTGGTATAGTTTTTGTTGATGAACCTATATCAAATTCCCCTTATTTTTGGTGGCATTTAGCGTCTTGTTCTTGTGGTGCTTTCTTCGTGGTGGTCGGACCCCCTGATCGTCCCTGGGGCCCGGCCCTTTATATGGAACCATGAACGCCACTAAGCCGTTTGCGTCTTTGTCATAAAACCATGTAGCCCATCTACCTGCTGGTATTTCTTTATTATTATTTATAGGCCCACGATGTTCCGCAATAAATGAAAGTATCCAAACATTTTTATTACATACCTTTAAATCTCTTAAAATATTCATCAATAAAAATATACGAGTATAATTGGATCATTATTAAACAAGATAATTTCGGTTCTAATGTGAGTACGAAGTACGTAAAACTCTAATTTTAAAATATTTATGTTTTCTGTGGGTACGTATATTAAATTTGTGCGTCCGTTCTTACAATAGTTGGTGGGGTAATGGTCAGCGTAGTTACCTTCCAAGCAGTTAATCGGAGTTCGATTCTCGGCCGTGACAATTCAAGTTATAAATAATAACTAATGAGACTAAGATGAAAGATCGTCTCTAAATCTAGATGGACGCAACGTTATGTAAAATTACGAATTTAAGATAAGTAACCGAACTATAACCAGAATATTACATACTGATAAGAAGGTCTTCTTTAAAATGTCCATGGTTGTCTCGAAATATTTGTTGTGCTGTGGAACAGCCTGTGCTGTGGTGCTGTCGAACGAAGACTAAAGTTAGCTTCCTAGAGATCAATGCAGTTAGCCGATAGTCTTCTCCTTATTTTAATAAGGATGTTTATGATTTCTCTTATTAATATCCAAAATAAACGATAACGGTGAGTAGAAAAAACCATTATCGCAACCACTCAACCACAATAACAACTGTAAATGATGTTTAAAAAAACAACAAACTAGGGATCTACATGTCTAACGCTTTTTTTCGCATTCAAAGTGTGGGTAGCTGCAAAAGGTTTTTTCAATTCTTAGGTTATAAAAATAATTAACACCTGGTGGTGAATACAAACATCGCGTGAGGAGTTTCGTTATAAAGTAATAAAATTCCTTAGTTCATCGTTATTGTCTTTGATTTCAATTATGTACGTAGGAGTCTCAGATATAAAAATCATGAAATTTACATTACATTTATTAAAACAATTAATTCTATGTACGGAAATCTATATACGAACACATTTTAATAAAGTATATCGTTAAATATAATTACGATACATACCAAGTAAACTGAAATCTGTAGAAATGAGATCTCTGAGGCGAATGTGCGGTAAAACCATATATGATCGTGTGAAAAATGTTGAGATTCGTAGATTGCGAGGCTGATGTAAGCGTAATGAGTAAGATTAAGAAAGGGACGATTAGATGGTTTGGGCGTGTAGAGCGAATGAATGAAGATAGGAGTGTAAGGAGAATATATGATGGTTAGTTAGTTAGTTAGTAACATATCAACAATGGTATAATAGCAATCGGTTAGCGACAAATATTGAATTTTGAAGACGGAAACGACAAATAATTTTGTCGGTATATTCTGTGAACGTAAACAGTTTTTTTTTCCATCCTGAACTCCCGTTTAATATTTCCACGCTCGTAATTTCCATCATGAGCTATGGAGCTTTCAAATAGAAGTAAATTTTTTAAAATACCCCTAATACAAAACGCCACATAGCTTGTCCCAATCATCAATAAGAAATAAATATCGAAAAAATTGTTTTGAAATTTATCGAGATTACAAATTGAGTTATTGGTCGACATCCGTTTTTTTTTTTTTTAATTTAGAATTTTAATCCAGAAGTATTAAAATTAATTCGAATGATTTTTAAACATAGGCCCATTTAGTCAATTTAATGTCAATGGTAGAAATTAGAAACTGCCCATTGGCCGGTGAGCACTGAGCAGGCCCACGTAGAAAGCCAGATTCAATAGATCAGTAGACTAGGTGTTGCCATAACTCGGGTGTTTGTTAATAATGTATTCAGGCACGATCCGCACACGACCGCAGTTTACGCTATATTAATAGGCGAAACACGTGGATAGTTACGGCGAACCCGGCATTCAGCATTATTTAGCACAAATATTCATATTTATATTGCACTGTATTCAACTATAATTCTCTGTTATAAATGTGTCGTTGCGGTGAATTCACAATGTAGAGAGGGCGTTCAATGTTCAATGTGTGATGGGGGTCATTTTATTATGCATGTTGATACCCCTTGTATAGGTACAGTAAATAGGGAAGATTTACTTCAGTCAATGTTACTTTATTGACTACTATTCCGCAGGTTTAAACTGTTCACCTCGTACTATAGTAGAAGATCAAAAAGTCAAAATTGCTGACTTTACAATCATAACACGGATTCACTAATGATAATAATTTATACTTTAAAGGTTTTATCTCTTATATGAATATGAAAATGAATGTTTATCTGTCTGTCTGTCCTCGATTTTCTCGAAAATTGATTGACCGGTTTTGCTGAAAATAGCACAATTTTTTATTATTATTTCCGGAAAGGTTCAGAGAGCAGTTTAAATGAAATCCAATATGTTAAACTGTTACTACAACGTTTGTAAAATCATGCTATAACAATACTGAACAATATTATTTAACTAAAATCATTGTTTGTTACCCCTGAAACCAAAATTGTAAATAAAGCACAGTTTAAGCATTAATTGTACAAGTCTAAAGATGGCCGTCACAGGCTGAAACCTGTCAGAAGTGGAATGAAAAAAGGTGTTTTTTTATTTTTTTTATTTAATCAGTATTTTGATTGTTTATTGTAAACGTGATTGGGACCCTGAAAAAAAAATCGAAGTTTCGACATTGGGTGACATTCGCGTTAGCCGCCATCTTGCATGAAAGGTGCCAATTTTTTTTTTTTCAAAATAATTCCTCAACGGTTGATCCAACACCAAAATTGGATAAGGGAAACTAAAAGAAGATAAAATTAAATAAATAAATTTAAAAAATACTTTGTATTCACCACTATATTAATACACAAGGATATCAACATGTTTACGGAGCAGATCCGGTGCATCATGCGGCCCACGGACGTGCCCGACCAGGCTGCTCTGCGACCTGCTGTTGCAAGGACACCACCGGATGGGGCGAGAAATGGACGACACGCTGATGTGCTCTTTCCAGATCCTGAAGCCGGCCGACAAGCGCCACCTGGCGTACGGGCAGACCAACACCAAGCGTCCCGTCACGCCGCCCAGGGGCGTCACCAACAAAGACAAAGAAGATTGGAGGGCCCTATGGATCAGTCCCCCCGGCCCCCGTCCTCACCCACCGCCCAACTTCACATAACTCCTATCATTTGTATTAGCGTCTTGCAATATATCGTAACGAATAAATACAGTTAGCTTCTTTTTTTTTCTCAATTTAACATGTATGAAAACTTAGACCAAGCCGTATTTAGTTTTGATAATTTAACTGCATCTCTCTATATGGTCTATAAATATTGTGTAATGATAGCCTGTCTAATATAGGAATAATGTAAGAATAGGAAGTAAGATTTGTACAACGCCCTTGAGGTGATTTTTCACAAAAACGGCGTTATAAAAATCATCCGATTATTATTATTCTTATTATTATTCGAAAGCGATGTTTTCTTCATCAGGAATATATAGAATACAAAAAAATAATAATGTCAACTATAGACAAATCCTAAACATAGAACACAATAATTTAAGAATAGACAAATTATAAACATAAACAAAAATTGATTAACTTTTTCATGTCTCAGTTGACTGGACTAAACATAAAATCAATGATTTAAACCTACCGCATTCTTCTACTACATAGACATGAGACTTCTTTGATTGAAAACATTATAAAATGATATAATCTCTGAACGTTTGTTCCACTTTAAATAATCCCGTGCGAACGTATAATACGCCGTAATATATTAACATTTGGAATATCAAATAAAATTAATCTTCTGGCGAAAGATATACCCAGTTCCCACGTATTGGTGAATTTGTATTTAAAACAAGTGTTCAAAGTTGAATTTGAGGTGAATCTAGTGATATGGAAAAAAGAACAAATATTGGTCCCACCGAAATTTTACCAACATAAAGCTACATTTCCAATTATTTCCTATCACTTCCCCATGCCTTCTCCGCGTTTTTATTAGTTTACACATCTTTAATTTTAGGATAACGCTACTGCTTTCAGTTCTCGAAGCCAGTTCCAGTATAAGCTATGAAATATCATGAACATACAACGAGTGGCCAAGTTAAAGTTAATATAACATTAATTAATAAAGTAAGGAAAATAATTTATTAACCACTTCTCAGTATGTGCACATTATCAAAACAATATAACAAATTTAAATAAATCAATTAAGAAAACACTGTCCTTTAAATACGCGTAAAATACACTATAAATGTAAAAACCTCATAGAATGTAGAATTGTAATTATTTTCTAACTAAATCAATTTTACCGATAGTAAATAACTATTTTTAAAACCCTTCCAAATTAGAATTGTGTGGGAGTAAATAAGTCGTCACAATGTGGATTAACCGCAGTTGAAAATGATCTTGAAGGTCGAAATAGCTATCACAATAATAAAAATTAAAAATACTTGCAAACTTAATAACAACATTAAGTAAATTGCTTAGCAAGGCTAGCCGGTTAGTACTTACCTAAAGTCTTTAAATAAATTTAAAAATTCACGCATCGCTGCGCAAATGAGTTCACAGCCCGCAACACTGTAAATAAGTAAAGTGTAAAATAAAAAAATGTTAATATCTATTAAAAGCTTCTTACGCTTTTTAAGGTCATTTTATAGTCCTAAAGTAGTCCTTCGAATCCTAAAATTCATTTTATAAATATTTTCCAGTCCTAAAAATAATAAATATTTCAATAAATACCAACTCTTCTTGTGCCACCAATCTTCTAATAAATGTAACATCAATAGAAAAGGACCAACAAATAACCATGTAAAACTAACATCTCTATAAATAAATTTTCTAATAAAACTGTGTTCATCTGAAGCGACCTGCCAGGTAAGTATGTTTTTCTGTATCTGTTTGTATATAATTAGTTAAGAAATATTTGTACAGCGCCCTTGAGGTGATTTTTTACAAAAACGGCGCTATACAAATCATCCAATTATTACTATTATTATGTGTTACCTGTCCGATTGCTTATTAGACGTTTTTTAAATCCCTTGTAACAGAGCGTTTTATTAGTTTTTTTATTAACATAAAGTAATGATATCTGATGTATTAACGCTATTTTGCTCTTTCTTACATTGTCTATAGGACAGATATGGTCTTCTTGATTGCATATCTCCCTGATAGCTGCGGTTACTATTATATTAAGTCTATCCTCACCGTAACAAAACTGTAATACTGTTTTTTTTTTTTTTTTTCAATTTTTTTAAGACTTTTTTCATATTTTTATAATATTATTTAAATCGATATTATGTAATTGGACTTATGCTTTTTAAAAACATTTTTTCCAACTTCTATACATTGATCACAACATGCATGCGCCTATATTGTTCTAATTTTTGCGCTACACTTGCATGATAATTGTTAAGTATTGTTGTATTATATAATATTGTTGAACTAAATTCCTGCTGACAAGCTACTTGCGGTGGCTTAGCGGGTACAAATTCCCACTGTATGTAATTAATATTATACAATAAAAAAATTAAATTAATTCAGTAAAGCGTTGTTTTATTGTATAGAGCAGGATTAGGTAACAAAAGTGACATCCATCCAAGTGACAGCCACCACATTGTGATTTGACATTATAATTTAAATGATTTTTTTGTTTTTTTGGTTTTAAACCACTTTATTTAATTTATATTAATTCATTATCGACCGGTTTCGGTTGAACTCAACCTTCATCAGGAACGTACAGTTTATATGTGTACCATGTATGACCATGGATGCCTCGAAATGGTTGTGCTGTGGAACAGCCTGTGCTGAGGTGCTATAGAACGAAGACTGAAGTTAGCCTCCTAGAGATATATGCAATTAGCCAATCGTCGTCTTATTGTTCTTTTAATAAGAATGTTCACGATTGCTCTTATTAATGTCCAAAATAACGAGACGAGTAGAACAAACCGTTATACCATTAAATACGTATCAGACTAAAATGTAATAGATAAATAAAGTGCTTATTATCATTAATGATGATTTATTTGTATCGCTTCGTAAAAATATGAGTTAAACATGTATAAAGTAAGTATTTCAAACGCAATCCATTTGCGAAGCTAGCAAATTGAGAACATTGAATTGATGACGTTTCCCCCAAAATTCCCGAAACCGATTTTCTGTAAATAATTGATGTCGCAACGTGAACTCTCGTCACGTTACAAAATTCTCGTCGTTCTGTTCCCAAAAATCTGCATCAATCAATCAAGGTTCCGTTGCCATCCGATACAAAGCGAAGCACTGAAAAGCCCGGGTAATTGGAAGAACTCCACTTCTTTCACTGGTAAATGAATAGAGAATTCGTTACATAAACTGGAAGCGGTAGGGACTAGTAATTACTGGTGTGTTTACAAATATCCGAGCGCACCATATGCTAAACATTACTCGATTGTCTTTAAAACAAATAATATAAAATGTTGATGGCATGATGTTGATGAATATGGCGTCACCATTACAGAAACTTTTCAAAACCATGGATTCATTGAGATACAATGTACCATACACGATACTAGGTGGTAAAATATAATGAATTTTTAACAATCTACATTTGTCAGGTAATATTAATAATTTGTTACATATTTCTACAGTTTCGCGTCATTACACCATAAAAGAGTCCCAGCTGCTCCCCCGTCAACCGTCTGGAGCCAGTGAGACTATGGCATCCCCAATTGGGGTATGTTGTGAGGCTGAAGGTATCGGGGAGAGGAAGGAGACAGAAGAGAGGAAGGTTGGGAAGTACCTGGATATTCAGATCAGGTCACCAAACACGGCTAAAACCATTTCAAGCAATTGACATTTCAAGATAATGACAGTATTTACCACTCTGCAACGTGCCGCAAATATATTAAATAATGAATACATTGTGAAATAACAGAAATTAATCAAAGAAAATTTACTTGCGCACGCCGAGATTTGAACCCGCGGCCTACGATCATACAAGTACAGAAGTAATTAGGTATTTTTATGTGGGGGTAGTGGGATGGTGATTTGGAGGGGGGATGGTGGGAGGATTGAAAATAAGGAAACATTGTCAGCAAAGGTGACATACAATGTGCAATTATTTTAATAACTTTTTTTATTTTTTTTTATTTCTATTAATTTCTAATATCTCTAAGACGCATAATTTACAATACGTATTAAACATAGTTTTTTTTTTCAATGTTATCAAAGTAACAAATGTACATTATCAATTAAAACTCTTCAAAAACAAAATGTTTCTAAATTTTTACGTAGTTAATGCCCAAGAAATATTTAAGATAGGTGTTATTAAATGTTTTGAAGTGGCTTTGAACGCCGAAAAAGCTTTAACAATAATAATAAATAAAAATTACTTGCAGAACTTATTACTTGATAAAACTATTAAAATTGATATACTTTAAATACAGATAATATCAAATCATTAAAAAGGTTTAAGTCTTGTGGTAAAAATCTGGTTGCGAAATATTGAAAAAGAGGGAATATCACGAGCAAGCGAACAGCTTTCAGTCAGTGAATAATGGAACCCTTGAGGAGATATTTAAAAAAAACGGCGCTTTACAAATCATCCAATTATTATTATTATTATTATTAATAATAAAGGCTGGCAGCAAAAATACAGTGCCAGAAAGCTTTCAGTGAAATATAATTTTTGTCAGTTAAATAAAGTAAACGATTTAACGAGATTTCTTCCATAAAATCCAACAAACTACTAACCATCATGCCACTTCTCTGCAGGCGACGGTAAAGAGGAAGAACGCACACAACTCTGTCTTGACACACATTCTCCTTGTTCCATTCCAACATGGGTTTATGTTTAGGTTAATGTTTGATTATGTCTAAAGGGAGCCTAGTCTCCTTTAACTGAAGAAATCTTCCCAACAAACCCTCTATTGATATGCTAGGTGTATCCCTAAGTGACCAGCTCAGGTATGGGAGCTCTATCGAAGCCAGAGTAAAGTTAGACTAGCAGAGGCTGGGCGTACTGTAGAGCTGTACAGGACCCGTAGATACTTTAACAGTACACAAATGCTGACCCTGTACAAGTCGCAGGCTCGCCCCACTGTTGAATTTGGCAGCCACCTCTAGTTGGGAGCCCCAAAAAATCGGAAAAAAACTCTTGACTTTGAGCAGAAACGGGCGGTCCGTTTGATGGGTTCCCTTATCTTAACAGAAGGATTGCAATCTTTAGAGCACAGACGTCAGGTGGGAATGCTGTCCTTGTTCTACCTGTATTTCAATGGAAGATGCTCTGAGGAACTAGCGTCAATGATCCCTTCGGGACCAGTGCACAGTCGGGAAACACGCCAGACGCGCGCCCAACACTGTTGACATTTTTCACATGAGAGCGGGTCGCTGCTACGACTCGTTTTTGTGTTCAACAGCTCGGCTATGGAATGATTTTCCAGCCTCTGTATTTCCTCCTTCCTACAGCATGGGTCTCTTCATGACCAAAGATGACGTCGGCCTTTGAGGGAAATTATTTTCCTCGGGGCCTCCTGTGTGGAGAAACTGTAAAAAAACACTCGACTCTTGACATGGCCCGACTCAGGTAATTAAATCACTCGATCGTACCATGTCTTCCTGTGCATTCTTCCCGACCTATGGCTCCCATGAAATTGTCATACATTCTTATGATTCGACTTTATAACCCTTGTTCCAATGGACCGCTCCGCTTAAAATGTTATGCGTCTATCGACTTTGCATTATCGTAGATGTAGTAATAATAATAATATTTATCTATTTGAAACACAAATTATTCAACAACAAAATGTAAGAAAGCTTTAAGTGCCCAACTAGGAACAATTACCGTTTTAGAACATTCAAAGTTCAATTCATATTAAGAGCCGGTTTTATAACCATCCGGATAACGGTCCGTTGACGAAACGGTTCGTTACGTAACAGAAATTTGGTAGTTCGTTTATAAAAACAGTGTCTTTTCGGTTAGCAAAAGCCAGCTTCAATGTTCTAAATCAATGGGTGGAAGAACCTCACGATTAAACTTCATGAATAAAAATGTTAATAAACACATAATAAAACCGCATTGTATTCGCGCTTAACTCATACAGGTTTATAGTTTATGTCTGAATGTTAATTAACATTGAGGTCAGACCAACGACAATTCGTGGCTAAGTTCATTTGCATAACCCCGCCAATGAGAATTCCAATATGTGGACCAATTATTATTGTAACGCGGTCAATTGACTCCGAAATGTAATCAGCATTATGATTTGTACGATATTCAGGTATGTATAATTTACCTGTGGGTTACAGATGGAAATTCTGGTAATGAAGTGTTGTATTTCTACCTTTACAACAAATTTCCAGCATCAGGTAAGAAGATGAAGGTAGTTCAATATGGTATATAGTATGTACGAGTACCATTGAACAACAGGTAAATCTAAGGTAGATTTTACCAACGAATCCTGCCTCGAGAACTATAAACCATTTAAAATTAATAAGAAGTATTTTGTTTATACCACTGTTTAATATATAAATATCAACGTGTTACGAAAGCGAAGCTTTCCTCATCAGGATACACAGTATATTAAAAAATATTATATAATAGATATTATATTATAATAAATATTATAGACAACTCATGAGTTAAATGACGATCTCTCTGGTTGAGTGGTCACGATCCTTGGCTACAAATCCAGAGGTCGAGGGTTCAAATCCCGGCGTGCGCAAGTAAATTTTATTTGATTAAATTGTCTTATTGCACAATTTATTCATTTAAAATAATATGTAGTATGTTTGCGACACGTTCCAGAGTTGTAGATACTGTCAGTATCGCCCTGGTGAAAGACAACTATTCAGAATCGAAAGGTTGCTTGAAATGGCTTTAGCCGTGTTTAGTGACCAGATCTGAATAGCCAGGTACTTCCCCACCTTCCTCTTTCCCATCTCCTTCCCCTCCTCAATACCTGCAGCCTCACAACATACCCCAATTGGGGATGCCATAGTCTCACTGGCTCCAGACGGTCGGAAGCAGCTGGGACTCGTGTGTGGTATCATATTAAAAATTAGCAACAAGTGATGAAAGAGAGTTAGTAATTAATTAAAAAAGTAAAAATTATTGATAAAAATAATAATGAAATATTGAATAATAAATTTATATTAGAAATTTAAAAAAGAAAATACTGTATTTTAAACAGTGGTGGAAAAAATATATTTCTTATTAACTTTATTAATTGCACATCTATTGAAGAAAATATAATTAATTTCTTCATTCATGAGTCATTCCGTTAAATCTGATTTTGTTTCTCAAGCAAAACTCTGGAACGGTGAACTGTAGGTTTGTGAAAATTGTAGATCTTTCCTTTCTGAAATTTCTAAATCTATTTTCATCTCGCGACTTAATTTCAATCATAAGCTATGGAGCTTTAACCATTTAACCTGGAAAATATTAGGCAAAAGTCATATTTTTTTAGGTTCCATGACAATTCAACACACGTGTAAATCGGCACAATTTTCAAAAGTGATATAAAGTATATATGAAACTAAAAAATACTAGTGTGAAAACCTAATCCAACTTCCTATCCTAACCTAAATTTGAAAAAAAAACTATTTTATTTTTAATTAATAATAAAACATATTGTTATTTATCACTTTTAAAAATGTGCCAATAAGGAGCTCCAGTGAAAAATATGACATAATGGCTTGTAACGCCGATTCTGAATATATAACATTCATTATATATAAATTACGTAGAATTTAAAAATCGTTATGTAAAAGTGAATAAAAAATCATCTCTTCAAAACACCGTGTTATGATGACACCATTGCATTTGGAACATCTGACGTCACATGCGCATTATGTTTTTGGATTAGTATGGAAATTTTTATTTTTCGATTTTGTTTTGTATTAAAATATGTATTTTTTTAGTTTTTTGCGAAATTTAATCATAATTTTGGTGACTTTAAGCTCTATAATTGTTGTTCAATATAAACTATTATTAATGGAAAAAATTAGAGCATTCATGAGCAAACCAATTATCAATACGGATGTTATGATAATGTTAATGCTCAATACTATTATTATTCTTTGAGTTAAAGATTCTCAATAGGTTCATAATTTTATTACTCATGTTTAGTTATGGTTTACCATGAATAGAATATAAAATTATGTACGGTAAAGCTCGTCCTTGTTTTGACATTTCACATTCGAACCTCAAAACTGACCGGCCATAGATTTGGAGCGTTTTGACGGGCTTTGAAAAATTGAAAATTATTTTAACAATGAAAACTAAACCCAATATATCGGTATTTAAGTTTGAACGAGATTATTCTTAAAAAAAAATCTAAAAATTGTACTGGAGTTCCTTATTCATGGACATGTTGAATTATCCAGTCACCATTTTTTATATGTGCCTAACTAATAGCAGTTATCTTTTAATCTCATTTACTTCTCTTCTCGAATCCATTCCGATATAGAACCATTGTACTATAGAATACCCACGATCCTTGTATGATGCCACATTCATTGAGGAGATTATTTTTTCTATTATAAATGTCAACACATGAAAAAGCAAACTTCCAACATGCCGCCAGCCCACAGCTGTAGTTATTTTGAATTAATTAAATGTGCTTTTTACGAGTATGTATACTTGAATAAACACTTGTGATGCAATGCCAAAACATATCCCTTCGTATGGAACACTCTTTCGATGCATTTTCATGCAGCTGATTATACGAATGAATGATTTAATTTTCATGAGAATTAATCATTTTTTTGAAAATGTGTAACAATAAATTTTGTACTTACGATTAGTTTTTACTAAGCTAAGATACTAATGGCCATTCTTCCATAGCCCTGCGGAGCAACTGTTGAGCAGAATTTTTGCATCAACACAGTTCAAATGCACAACAACGATCTTCACAACGAAATTCTCGGTCAAATTTACGATCAACTTAGGATATCGATTTTTCCACTTAACAAAGGACTTGTTATAAAAAAGTACAGTGTAAACAAACGTCAGTGAAATATCAAACGTCATTATTGGTTGGTGATTCAAATATTGAATGAAAACGAATTATTTCCGTTTTCGAATGTTAAAACATGTTTTTTGTATGTTGTAAATAAAACTGAAGAGAACCTTACTTATTTTACTTATTATACACTACGTTTTGTCTTGTTTTTCACGAAAGAGAAACATCAAATGTCAAATGCATTTCTATGAAAGTGGGCGGGCACTATTTTATTTTCGGTGAAAAGTGGGCGGGCACTATTTTATAGTCTACGAAAGTGAATGATTGGAAACAGACAAACAGAGCGATTGCTCAACAAAACACTTGGCTGATCGGTGCCTCAGATTGATCATTCGAAAAGTTGGGAAGAACGGCTGTAACAGTAGGTCTAGGTACACACGATCACAAAAAAAGCTAGTGACTACCGTTTAAAGAATATAAATAGAACACGTTGAATTTTGTTTCTATTGTTTTACGATGACGATGCTTAATAATTAAACCACATGACTTCCCTACTCTAGATGTACGAGTATGTCGGGAATTTACAGTCGTTCTCCCCAACATTTTGAATGATCAATCTGAGCCGCCGATCAGCCAAGTGTTTTGTTAAGTATTCGCTCTATTTGACTGTCTGCAAATATTTTTTTATCTTTGAACTTCCTAAATTGTCTATGAAGGACTCGCCCACTTCTATGGAAAATATAAATCATATTACAAATATATTTACATCAAAGTAAAAACTTTCAATGTTAAATTAACATAGACTAGTTAATTTTATATTTATTATGAATACATATTATTTGTCTTAAATATTGTAATACAAACACCAACATTTTATATTTAAAAACGTATATGTTAAAAATATAGTGTTAGCTTGATTTTTACTAATGCTGCGAAAACGGAAGTAGACATTTTTGGCGTTTGTCTTTGGCGCGTTCTTTCAATTTTTAATTAATAATTGTCGATAATATCTTCATCGTCGCTGTCTCCATATTCAAAATTGTCAATACACAATAGGTACAAAAAATAGTTCGCGAAACGCATGACGTTTGACCATTGATATCTATGACATTTGATGTTTACGCTGTCATTTTACACTCTGTTGACACTTTTTATAACTAGTCTTTTACTGACGAGAACTTTAATCCACAAAAATCGATAACTTAAGATGATCGTAAGTTTGACTGAGAATTTCGTTGGGAAAGGCGAATTTGTGCATTTGAACAGTGCTGAGGCAAATTTCAGCTCAGCAGTTGCTCAGTAAGGTTGGGAAGAACAGCCGTTAATATACTATCCACAAGATTGTATAAAATAAACGACTTATTTCAAAATTTACACAGAATTTTTCAAGAATAAAATTCAACCCACAGATAGTAAAATATATTAAAAACAAATGGTTTAATAACCACCCCAGTTCTAAGAACGATCTCGGTTCAGTACCACTACTTGTATTTAGGTATAAGATGGTACAATATATTATTATTCAAAACAAAATTAATGCAGCCGAATCTTTGAAATTAGCAATGAAATATTCAAAAAGCAAATTAACCGCCTGAACTTGAATAATGATATATTGTACTATCTACCTTAAAAATAACTAGGTAAGGCCAAACATGAAGGTTTGAAAATGGCCTTGAACGCCGAAACAGCTGCCACAATAATAAAAACTAATAATACTTGCAGAACTTAATAATAGCATTATTAAATTTGGTTTACATAATTAAAAAAAAAAATTGAGTTCTACGAATTAAACACGAAAACAATTAACAATATATTAGATAATTTTTAATATTATTCTCAATAATAGTTGGATGATTTGTATAGCGCCGTTTTTGTGAAAAATCACCTCAAGGCCGCTGTAAATTATATATAAATTTATATTTGTTGAATTACGTTTACAGTTATTTAATATTAAATAAATTAACAAGATTGACTTTGTTTGCACCACTTTTTTTAATATATAAACATCAACATGTTTCGAAAACTAAGTTTTCCTCATTAGGATAAACAGTGAAATGTTATGCATTCATGTCTGCAAATTATGAGTTATAAATAACAAGCCCCCGTTAGACAAACTACAAAAAACTAGTTATTTTGCATTGTATTTAATTCTTTAATAAATGTAAATTAAAAAATAATGACGCCACAAAATGACTACAAATCTTTTGAAGAAATCATTTAACATTGTTTTTTAAGTATGTACTCGTATGTACATATTCCTCCCGTAACCACGAGCTACTGGAGCTCAACTTATGAATAATAATAAGAAGAAAAAAACGTATATTATTTTAACATATTATTGATACCATGATATGAATTATGTTTTTTTTTTTTTTAAATAAATATAAATAAATAAAAACAAAAGTTATTATTAAGTTTTTAATAATTTCGATGTAGAAAATAGCTCCTCAAAATAGCTCCTATTGCCCACGGATTTTGAGTACATTTACTGTTTTCGACATACCCGAATATAATACATACAACGTCCCGAGTTAACCCAATTAGGGCGACACAATATGCACGTGTGGCAAACTTGCGCGAACATCGCCTTAACATTTTTGTGGGAACCTCCGACATCCAGAACACGATGACTTATTAGCTCTGGGAAGATGCCGAATTCCTGCAGCTTGCTTCACATTCCGTACACATTACCAAAAAAAGGTCATTATAACCTACAAATAATAATAACGACATTATGAAACATGGGGTTTTCGAATTCTCGATATTCATACGAACTAACGAGCTACATAAATTAGTATCTGTCTGGATAAAGGTCACGCAGTTTTCTGCGTGGAGGGCAGAAAAGCTTCGTCTTCTGGTGGCATTTGCCATATCGGAGGGTGGCTATCATCTGAGCAACATTTTACGTACAAACTGTATCCAGGAACTCTGCGTGGTGCCAGTCACAAAAAAGAAAAAAAGTTCGTATCTTCCCAATCTGTCATTTCAGGACGGAAACAAGAGATTTGTTGACTTTAACGTGGCATCTCCATGTGGATCTTCTGAGAGTTCTGAAATTTTCCATACGCAAATTCAACGATAAGCCATATTATTACATAGTGTACTCTTACATGAATAAAAAAAATGTGGAGCAGTAAACAAAAGGTGCCAAAATAAAACATATCAAATTAATACTCCACTCAACACAACTGTTTCGTACATAAAGCTTTTCAACATAAATGTAAAAAAATATATATTTTCATAAGAAGCGGAAACTTGATGAAGAATTGAATAAAAGTGATTTAAACAAAGTTATTGTTTTATTTTTTAAAGTAAAAAATTATCTTAACAGGTTACAAATAAATATGCCTATACACCATGATATTATAATACTCGTACGTTTATCTAATTACGTTTATTTTGGTATCACCAAACATCCCCAAATGAATTTCTTTTGAAAATCATCGTTGTTAATATGAATAATTCTCAGAATAAACGGGAAGAAATAAGTAAAGAATGTCAAGAAAAAAGCGTGGCTTATTTAAATACTCGTATAGGCTATTAATAATATAATCAATTCTCCCACTGGCCTACGAGGAAATCTTTTCTTACGTGGGGACAGGACGTTCTTAAAACCGACATTCTGAAATGCTATTTATAACGATGTATTTATACTTCATCGACATAGTTTGACGAGTGACTATTTAGTACAGTTTGATAGAAGCATCCTAGCAGAAGGTCACTTGAGTTGTTCGGAGTGGAAAACTTGAAGCAGCTCGACTATCAGGAATCCATTATCATTGAAGTCCGTGTAAACCTAGCTTCCAAAAATTCGGTCATACGGGGCTAGTAGACTCTTCATCTTTGTGCAGATTCTTTGCAGGGGAGAGTTCATTTGTATACCAAAATTTTAAATTTTGGTATAACATTTAAAATTTCTTCAAATGCTTGGTAACTTTGTGGCATCATTATTAATTATATAAATTGAAAATACACTTTGAAGATGATCTTCCTGAAGATGATAGCATTGCTATCGAAATATTTATATATTTTAAGTAAAGTGGTATATACAAAGTGTATTTTCAATTTATATAATTAACATTTAAAAGTTTAAAATCTATCATTAAAACCAATGACTTCGTTAAATGGCCCGAATACTTCGTCTTTCCTCCTACGTTTAATCTGCACCCCTTCAAAACCTTTATTAACAAATCCCTTCGTTTAGCACATTCATTCAGGGTTATTTCAATTGAGGCAAATTAAAGCAGTACGGAGAAAGCTGACAATAGAGGCGGCTAAACTGCTAATCAATTCGTAGATTGTGTCACGTCTAGATTACTGCAACGGAATATATGCAAGTCTCCCCAAATACCAAATTAACAAATTTCAATCCATTTTCTACGCTGCGGCAAGACTTATCACCGGCGTATCTAAATATTCGCACATTTCAGAGCATCTCAAAAATATCCACTGGCTCAAATGTCCTGAAAGAATCCAGTTCAGCTCTGCTGGATGGTATTTAAGTCACTTAATGGAATAGCTCCGGCTTACTTATCGGAACTGTGTATTCCTGAAAATAGCATTTCACGGCAGTCCACCCTTATGTCATCAGCTATCGAGGGGTTGAAGGAACCGAAGCGCACGCCTAATACTAAGTTCGGTGATCGTGCTTTCGGATAATCAGGACCTAAAACCTGGAATGAACTGCCGCATGACTTAAGAATGATCAAAGACTCGATAGAATTCAGAACTTAACTTAAAACTCATCTCTTCAGACAATCATATCGATAAATGAAAAAATGCAAACATAAATTGCTAGGCTAGCCGGTTAGTGCTTACCTAAAGTCACTTATAGAATAAGTAAATTTTTACACACACAGGTACGCAAATGTCTCTACATCCCCCAACACTGTAAATATCTATTAAATACTTCTTAATCTTTTTAGGGTCATTTTATATTTTTGTAATATCAATCTTATGATACAATTTTTTTTTGTCTCCCCCACAATTATTTTCCACCAACTCCAGATCCTGACCATTCGTTTATAATAGTCCTTCCTCCATCCTGCCTCCAAATCCTCTTCCACGTAGTCAGTTCACCGTTCAACCATCTACTTCTGAGTCACTTCCGCGTGGTTACCCGCTGACATCTGATCGATCCCCTTAAAATAATCGTCTTTACTAATTAAACCAGTAAACAAATTATTTAGTAATCTTCAAAATACCAAAAAGCCACCCACCAAAATAGCTGTCGGAATGGCCGACGAAATTAGGTCAAGTTGAAAGCGAGTCCTTTGAAACATCCCCGAAAGCATTGTGACTTATAGAATGGCAAAAACTTTCTCAATGGAATAATTCCATTAGGACTTTGGGATCATTCGGGGAGTGGCGGGATACACAGAGAAATCTCAGGCCTTTGTGCTGAGGGGATCTCTGCAGCATCCATCACGAGGGCTTTGTACCAGCGGAATCAAATGCGTGTCTAATTGCCTCCCCTGGTGGCAAAACGGCAACAATTATTGTGAACTAAATGCGTTCGATTTTGAAGTTCAAATGTTTTAAAATTCAACCCTGAAAAGGGCCGAAGTTTTGAACATATTTTGGGTTTTGGGTGACAACAAATGGAACCTGTATTCAGGTAAGTGGTACTAACTCTATATTTGGTTCGTTTTTAAGACACCGAAATAGGTTTTTTTTTTATTTAATATATTTGGTAAAAAAAGAGATAATTATATAGAATTGAGCCAAATGTAACCATGGATGAAGTATACGTGAGTCGAGGTAATCTGCAGTACAGATGTAAATACGATATGGCCCTGTCAACAGTTATAAGAAGCAGAATTAAGATCATCTATTGACTATCAATTTCATGCGAAGATTAATTACTTATTTCCTTATTATTTTTTTTATAATTTTTGCTCTATTCATTCAAAGTGTCACTACACCGTCTGATTTATAGATTTTTAACGTTTCTTTTTATGGAAAAGGATGTTATTCAATTTTAGTTTTTTTTTAAGGAAATCTGTTCGTTGATCTCTGACATCTATTTTTTTTAATATGCTGGGTGGCATTTTTTTTATACGGATATATATTGAGTCAAAAACATTTCTCTGTAATTGTTTTCCTGTTTTCAACAATTTTGTTTCACTTTATTTCATGCAGAATATTTGTTTGCCTTATTTTTATGTCAGGACCTATTACTGACAAAATCATAGTTCCCAGTTTAAATTTATTATTATGAAAAGTAAACACAAAAACCAAAATCCCAACATATTCCAGACCTTGATGCTGTGCGCGATATTTCAAAAGGGTAAAACTGTCAATAACAATAACGCCTTTTAAATTCATGAGATATTGTCAGTTTCCCGTGGAAAAAACTAAAATACGCGAAATTCCCGAAAAGCGAACAAAACCCTGGCGTATTTTCCTAAAATGCCGGTTACGCAACTTCCTCTGTAGAAACCAATATTATTCATAAGCGATACGATATTTCTTTTCCTTTTCCATCCACAAGCCTGGCCTGGATATTTATTTAACCTCACGTCGCTTGGAGGGTTGAGTTAGGACTATGTAAGGAACATACAAAAACTCCAAAGTCACTGTGCATATTCCGAGCACTTTGTAAAAAGGGAATTCGTCTTGACTAGGCAGTTTACTAGATAGGGCAATGGGAGTTGTCGTTTTACAAAGTGTCGTCGTTAAATAAATGGCCCGGCCCGGTGTAGGTTGGCGCGGCTAAACGTCCCGGCATATTGTCATTTGTTTCCAAGACGGAGGTGCGTTCCAAATCGGCCGATTAGTTTTGCATGGAGCTGTAAGGGAACGAATGATTTTCTTTCATATTTTGCCATTTTAGTGCCCTGACACAATTCTTTGGAGAAACGGCCATTCGATATGTTGAAATCAGCTGCCGTAAGCAAAACGAATCACTCGATTCAATTTCGTATTTTTCTCTTAGTATTATTTTAACATCTGCACATGCCTACCAACTACCATGTGTGATGTATGACACTTGATGGATGTGCCTTGTGCCTTGTGCCTTGTGCCTTGTGCCTTGTGCCTTGTGCCTTGTGCCTTGTGCCTTGTGCCTTGTGCCTTGTGCCTTGTGCCTTGTGCCTTGTGCCTTGTGCCTTGTGCCTTGTGCCTTGTGCCTTGTGCCTTGTGCCTTGTGCCTTGTGCCTTGTGCCTTGTGCCTTGTGCCTTGTGCCTTGTGCCTTGTGCCTTGTGCCTTGTGCCTTGTGCCTTGTGCCTTGTGCCTTGTGCCTTGTGCCTTGTGCCTTGTGCCTTGTGCCTTGTGCCTTGTACCGCAGGCCTTGTGCCTTGTGCCTTGTGCCTTGTGCCTTGTGCCTTGTGCCTTGTGTGCCTTGTGCCTTGTGCCTTGTGCCTTGTGCCTTGTGCCTTGTGCCTTGTGCCTTGTGCCTTGTGCCTTGTGCCTTGTGCCTTGTGCCTTGTGCCTTGTGCCTTGAGCCTTGTGCCTTGTGCCTTGTGCCTTGTGCCTTGTGCCTTGTGCCTTGTGCCTTGTGCCTTGTGCCTTGTGCCTTGTGCCTTGTGCCTTGTGCCTTGTGCCTTGTGCCTTGTGCCTTGTGCCTTGTGCCTTGTGCCTTGTGCCTTGTGCCTTGTGCCTTGTGCCCAGCGCACTAGGCACAGAACTCTGCTAAAGAACAACATAAAATATTTCTGTTGATCTATCTCTAAACGAGTTAATTTACGATTCTTGCAATTATCAGGCTACGTCGAGATAGATTCCACTATTCCCTTGTCTTACCGCTGAGATCTCCGTTATACTCTCGTTCTGTTACATGTATTGTTTATGAAAAAGGGGAGAGGTTACGACGAAGCTAACAAATATTGAATTAAATTTGATCCACTTGACTGTTTTTGAACACAAATCAAAAGTAATTTATTACATTCTTGTTCGTTATTATTTCATTTTGTCAGTTTTGGAGGATCTTATCACTTCTGATTGTTTATTCATTCTTGACATTTTGTTCTTATGTATCTTAACAAAGTATGGGAGTCTGCTTTGTAAATACCCGTTTTCGTTAATTTGTTTATCTGTTTAAGACATGCTTCAATTTTTAATTGAGTAGGGTAACTTTAAATCCATTTTAGCTATGACTTGTTGTCTAATCTTGTAGGGCGCTTCTGAAGTAATCTTGAAAAATGCCATGGTGGACTGTTTAATTATTGACTTTATTTTGTATAATTACATATATCTACAAATATTTGATATTGGTGCTGACGTATTGCCATCTCACTGGGTGTGAAACGCCTGTGTTGAGATGGCAATTTACAAGACTGATTATAATATATTATGAAAATGACAAACAGATCACAAGACATAAAAGAAATCTGAAGCAGTTAAATTTCAGTTACACAAAAATATGATAATATAAGAACATAATGATGGCAATACAAACAAATGAGAAGTAAGACGTTAATGCGTATATAAAGATGTGTATGCAGCACACATATACATAAGTGCACATTCATATATATTATAAAATATGTAATACTCGTGATAGGCAGGTTTATTGGAGGTGTTCAATGGTCTTACTTTTAAATTAACCTTCGGTTTGATTATTTCCAATGTCAATAAGTAGGGAATTGAATAGCTTAATGGCATTATATTTAAAACTTCTTTGTCCATGGGAGGTTTTACAAACTGGGATATTTGACATTTTACATGTGGTTGTTTTAGGGTTCTAGTGCTTGTTCTTTCTTCAAACATATGGACATTTTAAAATTGGTGCAGCAGAATATTTTTTAAATAAATGTTTCTCAAATTGGAAATATATTTACATGATAGTTATCTATAAAAGCGGTAAATATTGACGTGCTTATTGTTACATGTGGTTAAAGGAGGAATCCACAATATCTACAGTTGCAACGCCCTTGACTGCACTTGCACTGATAAAATTAAGAGATTTGTACTCCAGTAGGTAGGTATATTATCGAGATTATCCAGAAGCAACTTCCGAAGCGGTTTTCCCGTTAAGTTATCTGATAAAACTTATATCACGTAAATTTTTTCTTAAATTTGTTTAATTAAATGAAATAATAAACATTCTAGTTGCCAGTTAATTACCTTTTAATATATTTGTAATAATAATAATAATTGAATGATTTGTATAGCGCCGCTTTTGTGAAAAATCACCTCAAGGGCGCTGTAGAAATATTACTTCACGTTCTTTATCTAATTATGGTACTGAAAACATACTTACGCTTCAGATGAACACAGTTTTATTACAAAATTTAATCTTAGAAATATGATTTTTACAGGTGCTATTTTATCTTCCTTTTCTATTTATATTACATTTATTAGAAGATTGGTGGCACAAGAAAAGTTGGTATTTATTTGAAATATTTATAATTTTTAGGACTTTAGATTAACTTGTTTTTGACACATTTAGCTATTTACAGTTTTGCGGGCTGTGAACCCATTTGTGCACCAATGCGTGATTTTTTAAAACTTATTCTATAAGTAACTTCGGGTAAGCACTAACCGGCTAGCCTAGCTCAGCAATTTACGTGTGCATTATGCTTCCATCGGAAACCGAATTAGCCTTTACAGTAAATTTGTTGAGAGATAAATATACGAAGGATGTAATAAGGTGATGAACTTTTTACAAACCAATCGTGGTACATTGTTACAAATTAATTAATATAATCCGGCACTCTGATTTAACCTTTCAATTTAATCCATGGCTACCACCGATAGAAAACAATAAACCTAACGAGTGCCTACTTAACTGAATAATGACTATTATTGGACGTGTTTCGTTGAACCGTACAATGTGAAAACGATTGAAGTTTAAATACAAATATATTTCTTTTAATTTATTAATAACTAAGTATTACATTTAGTATAAAAGCGGTTTATTTATAAAAAAAGTTTTGCTGTGTAATTATTATTACGCGTGATAAACTGTTTGATAATAATAATGGGATGATTTATGTAACGCCTTTTTTGTGAAAAATCACCTCAGGGGCACTGTACAAATATTACTTGCTTTGGGTTTATCTTATTAACAGACATATACTTCCCTGGCAGGTTACTCCCGATTAGCAAGTTATTTAATAAAAGATTTAGCGTTGGAAGATATGATTTTGAACGCATATGACACAATATTGGAGAACACTTCACATTGCATGATATTACAGTTACTGTTTAAATATTGTTTGTTATTGATATGATATTTATTAGAAGATTAGTGACTAAAGAAGAGTTAATATTTGTTGAAAATATTTTTTTAAATATTTTTTTTCGAATTTAGGACTGAAGAAATGGTTTTAAAAGAATAATTGGAAAAAGCAAAAAAAAACTACTTGAGGTTTAACTACAATATATATATTTTTAATGATATTTATTTACATAATGCCTTCGGAAGTTGAAACAGCTGTCACGCGTAATAATAATTACCTAGCAGAGTTTTTTAATAGCATACGATTTTCTTAACTAAATAGTAATATTTAATCATTGAAGAAGATAATATGGTATTAACACATCCCAAATGAACCACGAAACCGAAAAAATAACAGAATTTAAAAATATTTCAGTCGCATCTGAGAAAAATAACAGAATTTAAAAATATTTCAGTCGCATCTGAGACTCGAACCCAGGACCTCTACCTATCCGGGGTAACCGCTTAACCAACTTAGCTAATGAGACCAGTTCAATTTACGCCATTTACACCGATATCATACTTCAAGTACAAGACTTGTTAATATTATCCTCCATTTTTTATAAATCCCACATTATTGGCTGCTATTCTTATGATGATGGCAAAGTTTCATCCCGAACTCAATTGCAATCGGAACAGAGTCTCGGATATACCTACCCGATTTTTATTTATATGGGACATCTATTGACTTATTTTATAAAAAAATGGTTGTTTTCTTGGAGCAGGCACTGCTTTTCAGGCTTTATGGATTGCGCGCCACTGATAGTAACATACCAAAAAATGTTTGTATTAGACAAGCTAACTAACTAACTAACTAACCATCACACCGTTTCCCCGCAGGGTAGGCGGAAAGGACGGACCGCCAAAGAACTCGATCTTGGCATACACTTCTTGTTTCATTCACATTCATACATCGTTCCATTTACATTCGCGTCATATATTCGTATTCTTCTTAAACTCATTTCTTCGTTAATTCGCTCTACATGCCCAAACCATCTAAGCGTCCCTTTTTTAATATTACTCATTACGCTTACATCAGCCTTGCATTCTTTACGAATCTCAATATTTTTCACACGTTCGCCCCAAAAATCTAATTTCTACGGTATTCAGTTTACTTTCATCCTTCCTCTGCCAATTCCATGCCTCACTGCCATACATCGGGGTTGGCATCAGCACTCCATTGTGGACTGCTAGCTACATTAATAAATTATTATATTTGCCTATACTCCGACTTCGACATTTTTTCGGATTCCCTGGCCACATTTGAAAGGAGCATCTTGTCAATAATATAAACTGATCTATGCGCATACACATCGCATCACTCTCAAACCTACAATCACACTCACATATACACACACATTTATACACTACACGTGTCACTTAATGTATAATATATAATGTATACAAGGAAACATATCATACGTACTATGTAGTATTTAATTTCTGGTAATTATTGACCAATGTACTGTTTTGTTTCTATAATAAAAAATAATAAATATGGAATAAAAGAAAAAAGATGCGATTAATTGTTTTTTTGAATGGTGGGAAGATACGTTATCTGAACATTTTTGAGAAATGAATAGGTTTTTTTTTTGCCATTTTCAAACTGACCTTAAACGCCGAAACAGCTGTCACAATAATAACAACTAAAAATACTTGCAGAACTTAATAATAACATTATAAAATTTGATTTTCATTAAATTTTAAAAAAATTAAAATTAAATGGAGTTCTACGAATTAAACACAAAAACAATTAATAAATGAATAGGTGACCAGGCAGAAGTCATTCTAAACAGAATCAATATGGCTAGACTATCACGCACTCACACTTAATTATAATAAAACCAAATTCAACACCTTTAAAATAAACAATACTAAAATTTCAGATACAAACCTTGACTTGAAAATTCATAGCTTACCACATTTAAAATGTCAATGTAATTGTCTATCTTTGGAAAATGTTAAACACATAACGTATCTGGGCATAAAAATTGATCACAATTTAAAGTGGGCTGACCACATTAATTATTTAAATAACAATATTTTTAAAAAAATACTTTTTTAAAACAATCAGGAATGTCCTCGCTACAAAAGATTTGATTAAGATATATATGGCTCTGTTCCAATCACTATTAGAATATGGTATTATCGAATTGGGCAGTGCTAATGATAATATTTTTAATTTACTCATTAGAACACAAAAAGCCATCATGAAAATTATACTTAAAGTCCCTATAAGAACTAGCACTGACGAAATCTTTAACAAAGTTAACATTATGTCAATAAAACAATTATACAATAAAACAATACTACTTCCCATTCATAAAAACAAGAAATAACGATCACACATATTAGAAACACTAGATCTCAGAGTCAAAAACACGTACAACAAGGAACCACAAACACAACATTTGGACAAAAAAAACTTCTTATGCTATGGTACTAAACTCTACAACCAAATCCCAATATCCTTTAAAAATCACAACAACCATAATAAATTTAAAAATCAAATAATTGAGATCTGAAATAGAAAATATATTAACACAGACTAACACCGAAACCACTGAACTACACCTCACCTAACAATTATTCTTATTTTATTTATCAATTTAATATAACGTAATCTACAATAATATTTTGTAAATGAAATCCTCAGCACTGGAAATCCCAGTGAGGATATCATTATTTGTTTTTTTTTTGTTATAAAAAAAGAAGATAATATAACATTAATATTATTATTATTTATTTGTAAGTAACAAACAGCTTTTAATACAAAGGAAGTTTAACAAAAGGTAAGCTAACAAAGTTTCTTGTGCTCACAGTGGTTAAGTACAGATGTTTTATTAGAAAAAAAACGAAATAAGAAGGAAGGGGGGAGAGGAAGAGGAAGATAGGATCGGGACAGGAGATAATCTCGATACATGTACCTACCAGGTAATTGGTCGTCAATTCGTCAACTAATCTTAATAATAAGCGCTGTACAAATAAATGCTGGGAAAGTATCTACCATACCGTCTTTATTATCGCATAATTTGTAACGTTTACGTCAGAAATAAAAGATTATTCGAGTCGATATTAACTTTCAAGTGCCACGTGGGACACATACAAAACAAATGTATTAAGTCGGATATCAAATTGAATTGGAGTGTTCACCCTTTTCTCGGATATTTGATTCCGTTCGCCGTGAAGAGCCAACTTTGGAAATGAACGAACATTTTCACATACCAAAAAACAAAGCGTTCTACGCTACAATAGAACTACAAATGGTTCCGTCACGTCTCGGGAGGCATTGGCACAGAAATCGTATTATTTTTAATCATTTTCGACGATTTCACTCCATTGGGTCTACCAAATTAATTTTATGCTTACTCAAAATTCAAAATGTAGGTAGAAATTCCAATTTCTCGGGGCGCGGGAGAATTAATCTATTCCCGTATTCCTTTATTGTTCGGATTTGGGTTAGTACTGTTAGTAGTACCGGGAATATTAGAGTTGCTTTAATAAATACAAAACAAAATGTTCCTCCTAACAGGCGACAGCACGATGCGAATTATTCTCGGATTCCGTCACGTCGCGTCGTATCGAAAGAGAACAAATATATCGGGATTGATTCAGGATGAGAATTGATTTGGAAAAACGAGAAACGGGAGGGTACTAATTAGCATTCGATGGCAGAAAACAATTGAATATGCTATATTTACCGTTCCATCTGTATTGAGGTTATTCCAAGACTCTGTATTATTAGAATTATTTCATTAATTATGTACCTACAAATGAGATGAAATACAAATAAATGAGTCACAGTCAAGGTGTCCCACAAGGATGGGTAATTACAACTGCTGATAATTGATCCAAGTAAAGATAAAAAAAAAAAAACAATATGTTCGGATATACGCTTACATTTTTTATATAACTCTCTCCATTTCTCTCTTTTTCCGTGCAATGTACTTTAATATTATCAAACATGGTCGAAAGTATCTATAAATACATGCTTATATTTTTTAAAGGGTTTTGCCTACTGTAACCAAAACAAAATCAAAAAACGTATTCCTATTCAAATTCTATGACTAATTTACATTTATATAGCAAAACTAAAACATTAAAACAAAACTAATCAATACACATCAATACTTGTACCACATTTGACACATCCACGTTAACACCTCAGCACAGGTTCTCCCAGTGAAGTGGTCACGACACATATAACACTCTATTCACAGTATCACCTCTTCCTCACAATCCATATTATAAAACACCATACAAAGTACCTTTATTATACATTAAAAAAAACAATTTAAGTAAGATGGTACTGTATAATATACAGATACAAATTAATAAAAATAAATAAACTCTAACCATTCAATGTACAG